>JAVTVY010020494.1:0-74718 GCA_036873755.1 Hanleya hanleyi
AAAGGTGACAACTTATAAGGCGCAATTACCGATTTGATACATGTAGCTTCTAAAGGGTTTTGATTTGAAATTTGTATTAGTTACAACTGTGATTTTTGGTTTTAAGAAAGAGAAACTCTAGGTTAGGAAAGAGAAAATCTTGTCTGGTAGATAACAGAGGCCTTCAAAAATCTTGCTTTTCAATTCGATAAATTAAGCTCTCTTAAAAAATTAGGTAAACTTACGCTTCGATAACTGCAAGTTTCTGTGTATTAGTACATTTGGCCTTCCATAACTTCCCTCTCCGCAATGATTCATACTCTCTCCCTCTGCCTGTTGCCGGATCCGATTTCACTTGTCCAAAATAGTAGGGGACTTGGCTTTCTCTGTCTCAGCCGTCAGACCCTGGGATGATGGCAGGCAGAGCCTGTCTGATGGTGTTTTGAAAGGTTTCTGACAAGTGCGCTGTTACATGCTCTCCTTGAGTGACATTGCACCAACTTCAATTGTTTATTGCAGGGAAATCACAGCTATAAAGAAGTACATCGTAAATGTTCTATTTTATGATTCCAGGCTAAAATAAATGCAATTAGAATTTGTAGTGAGATCAAATATTGAAATGAAAATTGGATTGTGTGAAATGGTAGAAACTAGAGTTCGGAGAATACCATTATTTCTAGATGATAAGAGATTCAAATAAAAGTGCATTGTTTCGAAACTTTCATTGTAATCTGTACATATAAATTTTGTGGAATAAACTGATTTTAATCTTTTAACCGCATGTCATGCACATCCTCGTCCGGGTGTGTTACTGTGAACATGTCTGTCAAATTTTTTTTTTAGTTCTGTTGATATAGGAAATAGATACATTGTATACACAAACTCTTTATTTAGTAATGTTATGCTTAACGCAGTAAAGAGTACTTCATTTGCGGTTATGCATTCATGTATCATTGGTAAGTCTAAGTACATGTATTAAAAAACAATTTTGTATCAAAGTCCAAAATGAGAAAAGAGAATACTTTTCAATAAAGATATACATTTCCCATCACAAGTATCCCATGATATTGTTGATATTATTTATCAAAGTTTATGTACTTTTATCTCAGTTTCACAATAGTGGTTTCAATGTCTTTCGCTATTGTTAATAAAGTATACATGACAATTTATTCACGGCACATGTACACTATATAAAAGGCTACAGGCTAGACAAGTTGTTTTTTTAGTCTTTTTCTTTTCAGTCACAGGAAGTTAGACCTCAAATCAAGGTTATGTCCCAGGTTGGTTTCTTTGGTATAATTTATTGAAACGCACAGAGAGGGTTTTGTTTGTATTCGCTGATGAATGGGGCCGACTGGAGGCAGGTATAAAATGGCCCCTGGCGAAAACTAGGCCGCGAAATCTAGTTCTCTTATAAATGCAGCAAGAGTTAAATGGCTTGATGATAATAGAAAGATAAATTACTCACAGCTCTATTTATACACATTTTCAGCAGAGGCCGGCCCCTTTACCAGGAACTTTAGTTGCCAGGCTTGTACAGAGGAAATAAAGTTTAACTGTAAACATATATATTATCTGATGGCCATGATCTGATACCTGTAGATGTCGTTTGTGGCCTCGAAAGACTAATTATTGATGAGGGGTAAACAGGTGCACTCTAGCTAAAGGTGTACATATTCACAGTTAATACCAGCTGAACCAGGAACTGGATTACACCACCTTTATCAGGGGGGAGGGACACATTAAGTACCTGTTGAGGCTCTAGAGCAGGGTCTCGGACGTCGAGAATTGTTACAGCATTCGATTGCTGACAATTTACATGGGCATGCACTTCAAAATAAATTTTAAAAAGATATTCAATTCCAATATGGAATCTTTGGAAATCCGAATGCATTTTTTCCTTGTCGAAAAAACACATTACACAAATTATTTATGAATCTTCTGTCATGTCTGTAAGCAAAAATTATGAATTTATTCCCCTTCGACTTTTCTCAGGTTTGCTTTTGCGCCTCATAAGTTGTCACCTTTTATCTCAGTACTTGAGGCCTGGCATTTCCTGAGGAAACATTTTTACCTGGTCAAGACGACAGCTTGCTATATCTGACATACATTCGCTGCTCTAGATTATAGATTTGAAAAACAAACCAATGCAGAAATTGAACTTGAAGTTCACAAGCGGCAACTGGTGCATTCACATATTCAGTCTTTGGAATTTGTTTCCAGAATAAATGTATAAACAGAAAGACTGGATTTGCACCATTTTGCCTTTCTCAACTTCGGATGCTACTCACCAAGTGATGGAATGAATTTAATGTTCTTTTGCTCAGTCCCATAATATAACACGATGTACATAATGTATCAATTCTACAATAGTGGTTGTGATGTCCCAATATGATGGCCCCCCTACCAAACTTTCTGCGCTATCTCTGAAATGACAAAAAATGGAGAGCTGAAACTCCTTGACTTTATAGTTTATCATATTGGGGTCATTATGCCTATTTGCATAACCCCCAGAGCAGAGGATCATGGGTAAATTCAAGATGGCGGCCACATGGGGTACTAGTCATATTTCTTCAAAATTTCTGCTTTTCTGCGATGAAAAGTGGACAAAAACTATTTTATTTCACATCGTATTCATATTTATCATGCAGTTTTTTGCGGAAAAAACTGCATAAATAAAAAATTCGAAAAATCGGCCAAAAAATGCCGTTTTTGAAAATGACGTCACTGTGACATCATCAAAGCGGCCATCTTGGATTTTTTTTACCTTTACTGAGTAGAGCTTGACCCAAGGGTATAGTGTGGTAAGTTTTAGCCCCCTAGCTCAAGGGGTAAGAAAAATAAATAGGGGGCGCCATTTCACCCAAATAATAAGCATAGGAGAGCTGCGACAAGTACTACCCAAAGTGACCCAGACTGTCAGTGACTGGAATCACAGGGACGTGAAAACCATAGTATTGGAATGGATCAGAACTTGAATTGAATGTTGTACAACATGTATATATGGACTATTATGTAAAATGTTAATCATTCTCTCCAGATGGTCTGTGTGTTTGCAAATCATGTTAACTTCTCATCTGTAAAATTTATTGCCCTTTATTCGATCTTATGCAATCAATGACAAAAAAATAAAATAATCATTTATATTATTGCACACTGGAATGTTTATTAGGAGGATCTTTATCACATCAAATAACTGTGTGTTCTTGGATCATGTGATCGATTTCAAATATACATTTGTTAATTTAATATTTTTAATTTATTTAAACTTTTTTTTCTTTTTGAACAGGTCGTAATGAGTTGATAGCCCGCTACATCAAATTACGGACAGGGAAGACGAGAACACGAAAACAGGTGTCCAGTCATATACAGGTGCTAGCCCGACGGAAGGCCAAGGAAATCCAGGCCCAACTGAAGGTATGACAATATAGGAAGGAAGACACTTCAAAACCGATCACTTCCAAAATTCAGTCCCGAAATTGGTTCCGAATTTCATTCACCATATATAGTGCCTGTAAATCACATCCTACGTACATCACATCTTTTGTAAGTTTATATTTTCTCTGGAAAGATTCAAAATTCTTTGAATTAGTTGAATTAATATCCAAATACACATAGATTATTGTATCTTTGTCTCATTTCAATGTACAATCATTCACATATTTAAAATTTAAATAGTTTAAATTAAATATGACAAACTCTCTAATATTCAATCACTTTTGGAGGTCTTGTACAGCAATCCAATAGCGAAATCTCCGAACTGTCGTTTACAAGTAACTTACCCTTGCTCGCTAGTGGGCGCTCGAGACGGAGGGACAAAATATGAACTGGAAAACATGACAAGAGATAAGACATCATGAAAACAGTGCAATAAATTCAGCAAACAGCAATTTCAATAACTTCATCATTGCTTGGGGGCATGACAGACCACCCTTGTCAATGTAATATTTCTTTGCTGGACATGTACACATTCAAGGTGACATGATTGTAATGCCAGCAACGACAGTGTACAAAGCGTAATATTCTTTGTTGATGTCATGATGCTGTCGCCATATGCAATTGTTTCATTTCTACAAAAGCAATACATTGTATGGGATTTTGTCCTCCCCTACTGGCAGACCGGGGCAAAATAGTCTCACTGTGACATTGTGAGCAGTTTTGAATAATCAGAGCTGAATATCAGCAGAACATGTTTTAATATTATGCAGTGTGGTTTTAAGTGATCGAATTACAGTACACCCAAGAATTAAACTGGTCAAATTCGCGAAGGATAGCCGAAAGATGTCACGAACGTTTCGCGAACGTTTCGCCAGTACCTCTCGTTTCGCCAGTACCTCTCGCCATACCTTTCGCGAGAAAATGTCAGAAATTATTGAACCTTTCGCGAAAGGAATACCCGAACGATGTTTGAGGAAATACATGTCGTAAAATGTTTATATTCTTGTCTGTCAACTATTTATTTTTCATTTGCTGGTGTGTTTTGTTTTTAATGGCATTAATTAGGTCCATATACCTAATTTTGCAAATGAATTGCAACTATAAAATCACGACGACGTAGGCCTACCGGTTTTCCTCGTCAGTCCATGATGCAAGCCGTGATTCACACAAAATCGAGATCGTAAAATCGGGAGCAGTATCACCGTATTCATCTAGTCAAAAAGTCACATAATCTGCCCCTTATTGGAGTTCATTGTGCTGTACGGCTTGTTTTTGTAACTGAAATCTTTCACATCCAAATGAACTTCGCAGTGCATGAAGCCCGATCTAAAACATGGCGTCAGCCAGCCGTTCATAAGAGGCGTGTCCAGTTGCTACGAAGAGGGGAAACAACTCTGAGCAGACATCTAAAAAATGTTATTGCCTTCATTGGCGGAACAGGGGTTATTCTTGACCAAAAAAATCATCTACTCAGTTTCCAAATAAAATAAAACTAACTCAGTTTTTTCAGCGCGCCATTTTTTTAAGGTTTTCATTATTCACATTCATAAAAACTCTTTTTTTAAAAAGTTTTCATCACATGAAGAATAAAAACTCATTTTTTTAAGTTTTCATCTTTAACGGATTGGTATATACTATGCATTTATATTGCAGTGGCAGAGAGCGGCATTTTGTTTCAAGATAATGATTCTAATCAATGAGATAAATTGGTGTGATTAATAAAGAGTGGCTTAGGTTGTTTTTTTCGGGGTTTTTTCTGAGACTAATTTGAAATTTCCCTGACACAATTTGAAATGAAGGTGTTAAATTTTCCTTGAATTGCATTTTATTGCAGAAAATGTATCATACGAGAATGAAATTTGCAATTCCCGAAAACGTTGTGCATGCAAGGAAACCAAACGTCCGTAAATTCAAGACGGCCATAATATTAATAAATACCAAGCTGAACCGTAGATCAGTCAATGCTCCAGACAACCAGATCATGATTGATTGCAGCTCTCGTCTTGCACACGTGAAACTTCTTTATTTAGACAATTTGTACGTTTGGTTTTGATGTATTTTCAATCCTTGGTATCGCTGGATATTTCCCTTTTATTTCGTGTTGAAATTAAATGGTACAGATGTAGCCGAAAAATGTTGACGGCTGACTGCTGGCACACGTCTCTATGCTGCGCAGTTCTGTCGGGCGTTGTAGCTGTCATCCCTCGTGGTCGTTTGGAAACTTCCACCCGGTCGTATTAATCGCAAACCCATACTTTCTAGCATAAAGAAATGCATTGGATGGTTCCCGACGAATCGAATTGGAAGCGTTCACTAAAACTAGGAAAGTAAGGCACAAAACTTTTAGCTGTGCCGTATTCGATACGCACATGGCCTTTTCAACAACAACAACGACGACAACGTGAGTGGAGATTTTCTTTTGTTTCGTGGACTGTATTTTCTGCCTATTTCGTTCCTGAAACTCAGTTTTGTTGCAGGAAATTCTTGCTTGGTGAAATCGAGAATAGTGTCCTAAAACATATGCAATTGTACCCCGCATAAGAAGATCCAACACTCCCGCATTTGTTGCCATCTTGTCTTGTCAAATGCGGATCGCTTTAGGTCAGTTACGATCGTGACCTATCTTTCGCGAAAGGTATTTACCTTTCGCGAAAGCTATGAAATAAATATGAAATCATCGTCAGTTATTATCAACCTTTCGCACATGCTTTCGCGAATGTTTCGCGAAAGATGAACCCAACGTTTCGCGAGCAGTGACCAGTTTAATTCTTGGCTTTACCTTAACTTATCAGATATCACCCACTCATCTGTTATTGTAATCCGAACTTCACAGCGAATAAGAGAATGATGTGGAATATTTACAAGATGGCATGTTATTCCTTAGCGTAATTTGAACTCTCACAGTAATCCCTCTAATAATTCAATCCCCCTATCAACATCCAATCCTCCCCAGTTTTGGGGACAAAATTCAATCGACTGTTCTAAAAAAATTATCACCTTCAAAATCAGTGAAATAATGAACAAGTAATGGATTATCTGCATGATTTTGGACCATTTTGTCAACTTGCTAATCAATACATTTGAACACTCCCCTCCGGCTCCGAATTTTATTTCCTCTGATTGAATTATTAAAGGGATTACACTGTACATCTTCGGAACTGGATAGATGGATCACCAACAGAAGTTTGAAACATTCTAGGAATTGAACTCCCACTGTACGGACAATTTTGACTGTTTTAAAGTGGTCTCGACATTGCCATGAATAGAAATGAATAGTAAACTATTAAGTGATTTATTTGGTGGTCATCATGGTATTGAGTGAATCCTATATATACCGACCATGCTCGGGACCAGATTATAGTGTCAGTTTTGACAGGGATCTGGTTTACCAGGGTTCAAAATACCTTAAATATAAGTATTGGGTTTACCCAAGCATTCATATTCACAGGTTTCACCGTGTCCACTCTGTCCAATATTGACCTGTAATACTACTGCATGTCTTGATCAATCATGTACATTCATCAAAACATCCTAGGCATGTGGGAATTTAGTTAGTGTTAAAGTCTGTCCATTTTAATTATTGATCAATTTTGAGGCTTTTTTTTTTTGCAGTGTGTATAACAAATTGAAATCTACAACATGACCACTGTCTCTCCCTGATATTTCTTATCCACCACGATTTAAATAACATTTTATTCTCTCTGTATAAAACACCATAAGACTTGTTTCATTTACCGAGGCTCAGTTGCATAGGGGGACTTCAGAATGTATTGGTGTACATGAAACAAGTAGTCTATGGTATATTGTAAGAGAAAGTTCCCTAAAAACATGAATATCAGGGAGAAATATTAGTCATTTTGCCACAAAATTTTCAAATTCATGCAGAACCAACCATTAATTCTTAAAATTCCAAATTAGACAACTATTTAAAGTGGACAGACTATAGATTGTAGTTTAAAACATGTTTTTCTTCATTCAAGATCTCTGGTGGAGGATTCTCTCATTAAACAAAAAAAAATCTCTAATTTTGTTTTGTTCTTCCCTTATTAGCTTTTCAAAGAAAAATAGAATAATTTGTTCAAATAGCTCAAGTTGCATGCAAAGACAGATTTACTCAAATGCCAAATTTGTCGATATAATTTTGGAAATTTAAATTGAGAAAAGTTAATTTTTCAACAAAATCATTCATAGTCCATATCTATTCAACACAGAAATGAATGTTCTTTCAAGTATTTTCCTGTCACCTAGGTCATACTGTCTTGTTCCCAATTTCCTTGGGGACGATACTAAACTGAACAACATTTTCAGCCATTTCGTCTTGCCCACAGTTGCATGGAAACTTTGGTCATTCATTTGCATGCACACATAGTATGCCGACTCATAGACTGCATGCTATGTAGACTAGCCATTGGTCACATTCCGCCATTATTTTTTGTTTTTGACAAAATACTGTTTCCAATTCTTGCAGACCTCTCCCAGATTTCTTGGATTACATGTAAGTTGGTCTCAGAACCCTTATTTTAACTCTACTAGTTGTGTGTTTGGTTATCCCTCCACTAATTCAATCGCTGGCGGCCCTTAACAAAATTCAGTCACCCCCAATGTTGGGGCTGTTCTACTAGATTTTATTAGACTATTAGATTATTCTACTAGACTATTTTCTCAACGTCCTGTTCTAATAAATTTGATCACTCCCTTACAAAATTGTGCAAAATTTCACTCCCTTCGATTGAATTATTAGAGGGATTATCGTATGTTTTGTTTCAAAGTTTTAACGATGCATGAACGTTGTGTAAGATTTGAGCTATATACCTATATTAGCGACGATCCGCTAAGCACAATGGTTTTTTTCCCTGCCCCGCCCTTCAGCTTCTGAAGATTATGCCTCATGTTGTTACTTGCAGGACCAATCCGCCAAAGACAAGGCGATGCAAAGCATGGCGGCAATGTCATCGGCGCAGATTGTCTCGGCCAGTGCTATACACAATAAAGCCATAGCGTCTGGGTTAGCAGGCCTTAACCCAGGAATGAACCCTCTCAGACCAGGCGGCTACTCTACGGGACACTCTGTAAGTCTAGAAATATAGAATCCGGCCATCAGTCCATTTATAACTTTCCTTCCCTGTCATTTCAGGCTTCGAAATTTGAAAATTTGATCAAAAGTTTCATGAAGGTCACCTGAGAAACATGACAAATGGGAATTTTGCTCTTAAAGAAATGTCTCCAATGTTTCGGTCCAGTTACAGTCCGCAAAAACATAAATCAACATTAAATACTCCCCCTAATGAAATTCAATCACCATCAATTTTATGTACAAAATTCAATCAGCAGTTCTAATAAATTTGATGACCTTCTAAAATCTTTAAAATAACAAGGAATATATTAATAGATCTATCTTCACGATATTTGACAATTTTGTTAACTTTCTAATAAATTTTATCAAGAAAATCTCACTTCCTGTGATAGAGGATTTACCATTTTGCTAATATTCTGTGTAAAGTATTGCTCTATTCGGTGGAATGATTTCTTTGTCTGAAAGTATCACATGGTATTACAGTGAAATCTCTGTATACCGACCATGCTTGGGACCAGATTATACTGTCGGTTTGACAGGGTTCTGGTTTATCAAGGTTCAAAATGAGACCATGCATAATGTCAGTATTTAGAGGTTGATCAGTTTACCCAGGTGTCTATATTCACAGGTTTCGTTGTAGTATCAAATCTGCAATACCCATGCTACGCGCTGAAATCTTTGTAAAACATGTCTTCTAAATCTTGAAACCTCGAACCTGGTGGTGTTTACCCGAGCTATTCTAACCTGAATTAACAAATTCTTATTTCTTTCCTTTCTTACAGTTTTGGCAGCCTGGATTAACTCCACAAAGCGAGTAAGTTTACATTTGTATATATATATATATCTCGATACCTGTCTTAGCATACATGTATTTTGTATTCAAGATATGATTCAAAGTAGATACACTTTATAGATATACTGAGATTGCTATAGTTAGGCAATGGGACATCAGCAGTTACACCAGCCCCTGCAGATATTAACTCTTGAATACATCTTATCACATTAAAGTAAGTGAACTAATTTAATAAACATGATAATGTTCTTTCTCAACCGTTAATATAGATTGTTTAGGTAACTCACTGGTTGTTACTCTCATATGAGCTCTCAATCAGTGACCGGTACCATTTAATTGCCTCTTGCCAGGTTAAAGAGAATTAACCCTCTAAAATGGATGGAGGTGAAAAAAGGTCATTTTTGCGCATTAAATTTGTATCGAAGTAATGGCCATGCACATACACATCAGATGGTATTTAAAAAAAACAAAAAGATTGTCATCTGTCTAATTTGCATAATAATATAGACAAGTTTTGTTCTCTATTACAAATTAGACTATGCACACATTTTTGGGGAAAATCACGGTTATGAAATGTTGCCACGGCGCCTAAAGATTTTAAAGTGTTATGAGGAATAACTCAAAAGTTAGTAACCAAAATCAACCCTTTTTACCTCCATTTTAGAGAGGTATTTCTCTCTAACGTAGTTGATTGTTTCTGCGCGTTGTAGCAGCTGTATTTTAGCGCCTATTGTACATTCCTGTTTCAGTATCAGTTATATGTTTTCTCTTCTCCAGTATGAAGCCTCCGTTTGGAGCACCTGGCTATGGTCTCGAAACAAAACCTCCGTCCTCATTAACCAGTGAAGTGGCGCCTCCTGCCTGGCAAGGAAGATCAATTGCTGGCCCAAAGTTACGATTGGTCGAGTTCTCCGCTTTTCTCGAACAACAGAGAGACCCGGAATCTGTAAATGTAGGTCATCATTCCAAGAACAGCTAAGCTTATTTTTATCCCCAGCCTGGATCCTGGCCAGGGGATATAGAATCACTGTCTGTCCGTGTATGTGTCACAAATTCTTGTTGGCACTTAATCTTCCAAACCATTCATTAAACCTAATTCAAATTTTCGCTGCAGATCTAATGGGCAAATAGTTCTCAGCATGGGGAGATCACCGATTTCAACTATTGGGCAACTATTTGCTCATATCTTCAGTGACATTATATCTCTAAATAGTTGCCCAGTATATCTTCGGTGAAGATATGAAGTGGATTTAATAAATGGTTTGGAGGGTCAAGGGCACAGCACTGCAAAACCGAATCAAGCTCATCGGGACTACATTATGGGTAATCATTCGCCAAAATTTCCAAACCCCATAAATGTGTTGGCAGTTTCCACAGAATCCTAGGCCACTTGCATTTCAAATTTTAAAACCCACAGAAAATACTCCTCGAAAAATAAAGCTGAAATCTCCTGCTTATAAATGAAAAAGCATGTTACCATGTACCAGATATATCAAGGACAGTTGGAAATTTCACTCCCCTCGTGTTCAAACTCTTAGGGAATTGCCGTAGGCCAGAAAATGTGGAAAATTGTGTTGTATGTTTCATAACTCAAGAATGACGATTATGATCAAAGTAGATGATACAATAAGGCGGGATTTTGGCCTTTACTTGGTGCGGTTGAAATCGAAAAAATAAAATGTCCTCAAAATAATTGTTTCAATGTAACGACAAGAGAAAATTTTTGTACACAATATGTAAAAGTTCTAGCTTGATTGCATTATCATTGTTGTCATGACCTAAAATTGAAATCCACAGCATGTGCTATCTTGTGAAAAAAGGGTCTAAATCGAGTCATTTAAAGACACAGACACGATAGACCGCTTAGACCAAACAATTTTTCTAGCAGTGAAGATATAATGCCACTGCATGTTGCCAGGTTAAATGGCGTTTTCGTCCAAGGGGTCCTTCATGTCTAACGGTGCATTTAAATGACTAGATTTCATGCTGCGGATTTCAGTTTTATTACCTGCCCGAGCGGTATTGTCGTTGCCTCCGTCGTCTGTCCGTCCAGGCGTCTGTCCATCATATCATTGTAAACACATTATCTCAAAAAGTCCTTCACTTACAACAATGAAACTTCATACAGTTGTTTAATACAGCCAGTACCAGAAGCCTATTGAAAGTCGGTGCCATTGGATGTGTTTTTCAGGAGTTATGCCCCTTTATACATGTCTGGCTGTTTTTATCCTTGTAAACACATTATCTCAAAAAGTCCTTCACTCGCAACAATGAAACTTCATACAGTTGTTTAACCCTTTCTGTACCAGCTATTTGAGGCATTTCTAACTAGGAATATAATCGTCGTGTCCTCCAGTAATTTAGACAACTTGCAACAGTTGGTCTGATTCGCGGAAAGCCCGAAATCTGAGCTTTCCAAAAATGTATAACATTGTGCTAAAAGTCCAGAAATCTATGTTCCCATGAATGAGAAATCTGCAACAATTCCTTGAATTATTTTCTACCGGTACTCAAGTACCGGTACGGTACAGAACGGGTTAATGCAGCTAGTACCAGAAGCCTATTCAAAGTCGGTGTAATCGGATGTGTTTTTCAGGAGTTATGCCCCTTTATACATGTCTGTTGGTCCATATCCTTGTAAATACATTATCTCAAAAAGTCCTTCACTCACAACAATGAAACTTCATACAGTTGTTTAACTCTTTCCCCCATATAAGCGGGTTTTGACGACTTGTGTAGATCCCCATGTAAGCGTGTTTTGACGAGTGTTCGCGTAACCCATGAAGACGGGTTTTGACGAGTGACTGGAGTTCCCATGTGGTGGATTATTCTTGCAATTTTTGGCGTTTACTTGAGTAAAACCTAATTAAAACTATACGTTTTCAGAAAGCCAAAATTTCAATAAATCTGACTATATGGACTGTTGGTATGTTTTATGGTAAGGGTAAAATGAAATCGGGAGAGAAACAGAAATAATCGATGAAAAATGCGCGATTTGACAACAAATTTGTTTCGTGTGCTCCAAGACAAACGTTCGAAGGATAGTAAAATCTGCTTCCAAATTCCTTAATATTTCACGTAACGCGAGCATAAACTACCAAAGTATCTAACCTTGATGACTAGCTCGTCAAATCTGCCCATCTGAGTTTATTTTATGTATTTTCCCGGGACCTGCAGTCTTCGCGGTAAATATGTTCAGTCGCCATTCTTTCTGAATCGGCCTTTCGTTGACAGTGACCATAGCGACCGAGTCACCACGTGACCTCTTCCTCCAATCACGCCGGGCCGCGCCCAACCTTGGCCAATCAGTGAGCTGTGTTTCTTTCACCTTATGAATATTTATTACCGTCTGTATTCTCCGTCACGGAAGGTATATTGGATTAACACAGTTATTGTTCGTTCTACACCTGCCATCCTGTCAGTTCACTGCCAAATCCCGATACTACGGAGAATTAGCTTTACGATGGTATACGGAAACATGCGAATGGTAGCCGGAAAGCAGGAAGAGAACGGTGCAAAACGTGGCTAAAATGCGACAATTTCTTCGCTTTTTTTCGTGATTTCCAACAGAAGTAAAGCAGACACAACACATTTTCTCACAAGATTACTTATTTTTAGAATAAATGTTGCTGATATTGGTATAAAACGTGAACAAATTACGTAGAATGGGTCTGTGGGAGACCATTGGTAAATATTTCTCCACATGACATGGGACATAAAACGGGATATTTTACATCGCTGGAGAGGTATGAAAATTGAAATGAGTCCATGGGTTGAAGACCTACGCCATTACAAATCTATTATGAGCCAGAGAGAGAAAATTCCAGACAAGTCTATGAGGGAAAGAGTTAATACAACCAGTACCAGAAGCCTATTGAAAGTCGGTGCCATTGGATGTGTTTTTCAGGAGTTATGCCCCTTTATACATGTCTGTTTTTATCCTTGTAAACACATTATCTCAAAAAGTCCTTCACTCACAACAATGAAACTTCATACAGTTGTTTAATACAGCCAGTACCAGAAGCCTATTGAAAGTCGGTGTAATCGGATGTGTTTATCAGGAGTTCTGCCCCTTTATACATGTCTGTTGGTCCATATCCTTGTAAACACATTATCTCAAAAAGTCCTTCACTCACAACAATGAAACTTCATACAGTTGTTTAATACAGCCAGTACCTGAAGCCTATTGAAAGTCGGTGCCATGGGATGTGTTTTTCAGGAGTTCACACAAAACCTGTGTGGATTGCTGTGAATAGACAGTAATCGTTCGACTACATCTACTATAGGTAATCACTGCTCTATTGCTATATTGTTTTGTCTGTCTATGATCTATATCATACAGGTAAAATTATGCCCACCCCAAATATGTGAGTTGTTGGGGTCAGAAACATTATTTACACAATTGCTCTGGGCCCGGCCCGAGGGGTCCCGATGGCGACAGCCACATGTGTTATAACTATACTCGTAAAGCAAACGAGATAGAAATTTCACATATTGTGTACATATATTTTCTATTGTCGTTACACTAAAACACAATTATTTATAGGACATTTTATGTTTTCGATTTCAACCGCACCATGTACAGGACAAAATCCCACTTTCTCGTACCATCTCCTTTCAAGTATGCCACAAACATATGGCAGGCAGGAAGCCTTTTGATTTTGGGATGTCTCTGTCTGTCTGTCTGCCTGTAAACTTTAACTGTGTGCGATATCTCCCATTCAAGATTTTGAATTTGTAATATAGGTATACCTTACCTACCCATGGGACATAAAAGATTCTATTTTACTTTGTCATTCTGATTTTTTTATTATATATGTACTGCATTTATTTACAGTATCACAAACATTTATTCGTCCACATCGGGTCCAATCCCACTTATACAGATCCCCTCTTAGAGGTAAGATTCTACTTTCATCCAGCCAGAAATGGGGATAAAATGTGATCTAAGGGAGATAATTTTCCACTTGAGAAGGGAGATAATCGAGGAAGCTGTATAGAGTGTGTTAAAGATTAAAGATTGCCAAGTGAGACAAACATACTTCCAATCAAACTTGTTCAACATTGTTGCTGTTCAATACACACTCCTGATCAAGCTTGCTCAACATTTTTGGCTGATCAAAACATACCTTCATTCAATCTTGCTTGATCAAAGCTTTTTCCTGATCAAGCATGCTCGTTATTTTGGCTTAAAAAACCTACTTCCAATCAAGCTTGCTCAGCATTTAGGCTGGAAAATAAATTCCAATTTTGCCCAACATTTTGGCTGAAAACAAAAACCTGCTTTCAATCAAGCTTGATCAACATTTTAGCTGAAAAAACCTATTCAAGCTTGCTCAACATTTTGGCTGGAAAAAAACAAAACCTTTTTTTACTCAAAATTTTTCGGGATCATATCAATGTTTTGATTGACCTTGCTCAACAGTTTTGCTTTTAAAAGTAACTTCATGGACTTGTTTTGGTCCTCTAGTAATAAAAATAAATAAATTGTAATATCTACATGTGCTGGTTCTGTTATTTTCATTTGATTGAAATTCTTTTTATTTTTCAGGCGGTTGATGTCCGGCAAATTTATGATAAATTTCCCGAGAAAAAAGGAGGGTTAAAAGAACTGTATGATAAAGGACCACAAGCTTCTTTTTTCCTTGTCAAATTTTGGGTGAGTCCTAAATATCTTTTTAATATTATGTGATTTTTGAGGCAATTTAAAAAATTATTTCCGAAACATTCACTGCTATCTGGATAATGAAAAGTTTCTGGATTTGATGGTAATCTTAGCTAATTTCTATGCTACAAAGCATATATTGAATTTATAATAAGAAAATGGAGTAAATGCTCTTGCAAAGAAAACTAAAAATTATTCGAATGTATTAATCAACTATTTCTTCCAATCCATGTCTGTTCCACTTTCATTTTCCAGGCTGACTTAAATACAAATGTCCAAGATGAAACTGGTGCTTTTTATGGTGTCACAAGCCAGTAAGTTTTATGATGGATATACAAAAATTACATCCATTTGAATTGAGTAGTCTAAGAGCCGCCTATAAAGGAGAAATCTCCTCAACGTCATTTTTACTTCAGAAATTTGCTCTGTATTTATATACTCGATGAAATATGGTGTATATGCTCGGTGAAATAAAGTGTTTCACGGAAATAATCCAATTCATGTGATAATTATTGGTATGTGTTCGCTGTGATGTTGTTTTTGTTCCTTGCGACATAACAGAGGCTCCAATCGAAGAGTCAAATGTTCTTTGCCACAATGCTAACATTACTTCCACTCAACTCTGACAGCATTCTCCCTCCACTTCAATTTTACCTCGACTGTCACGTATCTAATGTTGCCGCTCTACATTTATTCCCATAAAACATATCAATTTCACAAGCTCTACATTTATTCCCATAAAACATGTCAATTCACAAAGAAATAATCAAGGAAGAGATGTGGAGAGAAATATGTTGAAGACAAATCTTATTGGGACTTCTTAACGATAAATACATGTTTCGTTCTCAAATTTAAGAATTCTTTTGCAATGTAATTTAACAACTTGCTCTTATCTGCCATCAAATTACAGCCAGTCAAGGTAGAAATTGATCTTTTTGGTTAGTGGCATTGTTTTAACAGATTTATTCTCATTACAGATACGAAAGTAGTGAAAACATGACCATCACATGTTCAACAAAAGTCTGTTCATTTGGGAAACAAGTCGTCGAAAAAGTCGAGGTGAGAAAAAATACATATCTATGGATTGAAAATTAAAACTAGAACATTTGTATGAATAACGTTTTCAGATTGAGTTGCTCTTCTAATACATGTGGTGCGAATTCGTTCTGTCTGTCCATGTGTATATGTGTTGTGAACACAAAATCTCGATAGCAAATTGAACTATAGACTGGATCTTTGACTCAGTGCTGCCTTGTAAGTTCACTCTGGACTGACTTTGACCTATTTTGAAAGGTCTCCGAGGTGGAGATCTGAATAGCATTCAGATGTTCTTGTCAAAACTTTAATCCACTACCAGCCGTTGTTGATTTCTTTTAAGCTGCAAAGCGGACCAGGGATCAAATACATGTGAATTACCTCTGTAATTAATGTTTTCAATATTTTTTCTGGAACATCTCTCCATGATATCTCTACTGTCCGTGTCTTGTGGGCTGTCCTCAGTGTTTTATAGGGTGGATGGAAGTTGTCTGGTTCCATGCTGCTTCAAAGATTTCTGCTTTGAAGTAGCAGGATCGCAACTTGGCTGGGTGGTGCTTAGTTGGTTCATCGTGATATAGCTGAAATATTGTTGAAAGCGACGTTAAATTCTATTCACTCTACAAATTGTTTAAATTATTTAAAATTTATTTCAATTTTAAATTATCAGAGGGATAAGAGAATGCCTGGGAGTTTGTAAATTGTTTGTTGAAACTGACAATATGATCTATCACTGATAACCAGAAGATGTATGTACATGTTGTTAACATTGAAATGAAGTCGAATGTTCGTCACTTTCCTTCACAGACGGAGTATCCCAGATTTGAGAATGGTCGGTTTGTCTACAGAATTCACCGCTCGCCCATGTGTGAATACATGATCAACTTCATCCACAAACTAAAACACCTCCCAGAGAAATACATGATGAACAGTGTGCTGGAAAACTTTACCATACTTCAGGTAAATAATCTGTTATCATACTTCAACTTTACGTTACCTGAGGTGAAAAATCTAAACTGTTCCAATACTTCAACTTTGCCATACTTCAGGTAAATAATTTAACTGTTACCATACTTCCAACTTCACCACCATTAGGGTAAATAATCCAAACTATTACTGAACTTCAACTTTACCATACTTCAGGTAAATAATCTAAAATATTACCATACTTCAAAATACCCTACTTCAGTTAAAGGAGAAGAAAACATGTGACTAATGTATACACTGAATGAAAGGTCTATCTCCCTCGTTTCCAAAAATGTAAGCAAATATTTTTTGCGATATTTTTCTACTCGATTAAATCGGCATTCAACCTGCGCATCGTTGTCTATCAAGCGTGCCGCCATTTTGGCTCGGGTCTTCTAAGCGTGTGACATCATCTGGGCCTCGCCGCTCTCTAGCGGGGGAGGCGAAAATATAATGACATTGCATGGAGATATATTACAAGCCAAGCCTTTCTTACATTGGAATGATTACAAATTGACAGGAATAGGAATCGAATGTCGTGATATGACTGAAATAGTGTTGAAAGACTAATAAACTCACTCAAATTTATTGCATCAGCCTCACTGTGCAAAAGTTCTTCTCTGATGCATTTGGAGTAAAATATCCTGCTGGCTGACGTTATGACCCACTGTTTCAGTACATCTGGTTTCAACATTGGAAACCGATGAAATGCCACGGTCTTCGGAGGTTTGGATTCCCATTCTGTTAGAACAGTCAAACGCCACACACTGCGGCATGATGCTCATGTATTTGAGTAATATTGGCACACTACCACTATCAAATTATAACAGTATACAAAATATAAACCTGCAGTCCCGAGAGCTTCTCATACTTTAATGTACAGGGCGGAAGTGATTATGAGCCCGGCTGACGTCACGCAGCGATGCGCACAATATGTTTTCTGCATTTCTGATTAGTTAAAATAGACACAAGCCCTTGTAATGGCGGCACTTATGAATCTGTCCACAGGCTCCAGTTTTTGATGTTTCGATATGAATAGATCGGTGGTAAAAAATTGCAAAAAATATTTGCTTACATTTTAAGGATACGGGGGAGATAGATCTTTCATTCAGTTTATACATTAGTCACATGTTTTCTTCTCCTTTAAGTACCTAATGGTTACCTTGCTTCATTTTTACCACAACTTCTCTCAAGTTGAAACTTTGGAACATCATGAAACATTTCCTCGGGACCAAATCGACTTCCATGTTGACTTGTGTGAATGTTTGTCTTGTTATATGAAATTGATGTGGTTGGTGGTGTACTCGAGCTGACACGATGCTAATATTTAAGAACCTCCATTTTTGCTATTACTTAATAAAATATTATATACTGATTGATACAAGGTGAAATTTAGCAGAACCTCAGTGATGGGACAAACTTACACAAATTGCGGTGCTCACAGAATTATAAATCCACAGCTGTGCTCACAATATTCCAGAATACACAGCTCTGTGTTCACAATATTCCAGAATCCAAAACTGTGCTCACAATATCAGAGAATCAACAACTGTGCTCACAATATTCTGGAATCCACAACTGTGTTGGCAATTTTGTAGAAGCTCGGAATGTTTTGCATATTCTACAGGATATTAAACTGATGAGACTAAAATTCACATATGTTTACATCCTGGAACTTTCTGTTGTAGGTTGTGACGAATCGTGACCAGCCGGAGACACTGGTGTGTATTGCGTATGTTTTTGAGGTGTCTACGAGTGAACACGGGGCACAACATCATATTTACCGCCTAGTGAAGGACTGAGCCTCGTGGGTGATCATTGCTTGTTCATAAACGTCCATTGTCCAGACGCATCAATGATCGTGCGTCTCGTGTGATCGTAACTTTTGGTGCAGAGAGGAGTAAATCAAAGTGACTAGAGTTCGGTGGTTGTGAAGACTGCGTCAAAGGTCAAGGTCAAGCCAGTTGATCGGCACTACCCCGGAAGTGACACTCGTTGATCTGTTATTGTTTTGTCGTTACATGTTTGTTCCTTGTTAAAAGATGTACGAGAGAGATTACATCGGCTTTGATATGCGCTCCAGTGAAAAATAACGGGAGAGAGGCTCTGCATCATGGGAAGGGAGGGATGCTTGCCTTATTCGAAGAAGCTGTTATTTTCATGCGAAACTGGAATCGTGCCCGTTACCATGCAATTTACAATCACCACAATTGTGCCTAAAATCCCATATGTGAATAATAGCAATAGTTTGTGCCTCAGTGTTTATCTGTCTACGTTGCCTAGTGTCGAGGACCTAGAACAAATATGGAGACCTCAATGTCCTGTTTATGATATGAACTATATCGACAGGATGAATGGACGGACAGAAAACTAGGATAGAATGTTTAAAGTTTACATCTATATATGTAAATATTTTTATATATAAGGATGCCACTAATGTGTTTGACTCCAGCATGTTTCAAAATCCTATCATTTAATCATCACAGCAGTTGCTCTCGAGTTTTACATTGAATTTTGTTGTGCAGGCGCTACCATATGATACGATTTGAGAGTGTTCGAGTCCGTTTTTATGGTTCAAGGTTTTTTTGCACTGTTGTGTTACGTATGGTTTGTAGACCTCTTTTATTACACAATTGATTGGTTAAATTAATATCGAGAAGTGTACATTTAAAGCTACTGTCTTGAAGTTCAATGTTTTAATGAACGTGCAGAGCTGGAAATTTACTTTCACTCGCTACTTGTAAACTTCATTGTTTTTATAGGTTAATGTCTGCCTTTTACTGGATTTTATCTAAAGTATGATACAACTATTTTTTTATGGTCCATGTAATGAGCATAAAAGAGTACATTTTCACATATTATATTGTATGTTGTGCCTAAGATATGCTTAGCATGTATCTCTTCTCACCAGAAACTGCCAAATTTGTGGTTTGCATTTTCCATTAAATTTGTCAAACAAGTTTTTTTATATCGATCTCCTTTAATCGTGTTTTACAGTCTATTATGTAGTAAGCTTCACAAGTCTGTTTCAAATGAATTGTAGAAAATATAAGGTATAATAATCAAACTTCCATAATCCACCTACTAATTTTTTCTTCAAATCAGCAGTTTATTCATTCAAAATAATTTCTTTAAATGTATCATACATTATAGAAACGGGCAAAATTGCAAGGTAATGTAAATGATCACATGCATGGATTTTGCAGTCCAACAACTTTGATGAAATCATTTTGAAATATTATTTTCAGTGCGGCCTCGCCATGCAGATAATTCAACAGCTCATATTTCCTGTTTTTTTTTTAGAGTGAAGTCAGAAGAGTTTATGTACACATGTACATTAGCAGAAACTTAATAATATCTACAAGAATTAGAAAACATTTTTTTCTTTTACACAACAGAATTCAATATTTGTTCCAAAATTTTACTACAATAACTTGTAAAAGCCCTGCGTTTCACGATTTGACTCCTACATGTATACGGCGTGAATGTTTCACATGATGCACATCTCATGGCGGGGGGTAGATTTGTATGCATCAAACTTAAGATTCACTCTTATGCATTTTTGCAACTCTACCTGTGTATTTACAGGGCCAGCAATCGAGGTGCTAACCTTCCCCATCCTTGGAGTTTTTCCGTGGCTTTTCACTACAGTCTACTCTTGATAGATGTTTTCATGTGCCAAATGCACCAATGTACAGGGATTTTGAGTATAGGAATTTTGAATCCTTGTTTTTGCAGCTGACATGATTTAATGGCTGCAAGCGCTTTGACAGTTGAATATACTTGTGCAGTAATTGAAACTTGCTAACTGCAGATTTGAAATGATTTGAAATCCCTATATATTGGTGCCTTTGATGTGAGCAAAACATTTGTAAAAACTACTGGATTAGAATTGGAAACAAGAAGGAAAAACTCAAATAAACTGGAGGGTGAGAGGGGCATCGTTTTGAATGTTGACCCTGAGGACAGTCAATGGAAAATAACTTCTCTACTTAAATTTTAATGATGTTTTTAGATATAATTCTATCTAATTAGAGTATTTATAATTGTTAGGTTTAATAATTAACCCACTTATGAGAGATACATATATGTTAGTCCACTTTCCAGGTTGTGCCTATTCTATTTATTTAATGCATGATAAACTAATGCAGTTTTACAAGTGCTAGGATAGCATGTCCTGTAACTCTGTCCTGTGCCCATTGATAGAGTGTTCATCTATTTATGGATAAATTGAGAGGAAATCATTAATATTTGTGTGCAACTAATTAATATCTGTATATTTCAACCACGATCGTGTTATTCTCAGGATTGCTTATATAGGGTGTTAAAAACTTAACTATAATGTACCCATCAAAATCATAAAAACTCACAACATGTATCTATGCATGTGATTGATGTTACCGAACCAGTTGTTACGATGTAGCCTTGTTGCGCCTTTGAAGATAACATGCATGGAAATTAACCATTGTATAGTCTTGGCTATCGGGTGGTGTTGTATATATGTATATGACCATATTGCTGCCTCGGATCAAATTCAGAATTTGAATGCGTCGACGAGAGTGATGTTACAGAAGGGCGAAAGCAGGAATTCACACGAGTGCCTTGTGTGCTGTTATTATCCCTCCATTTTGTACCGAGATCGTAGCACACTGATCATTGCCATCAGAACTATTTTTCATTAGTGTAGTTCATTATATTCTAGTGGCCCAATAGTGTTGATAGTCTTTACGTCAGTGGTATGCCCGTCTGTGCGCATGTGTGCTTGTGTTTTGTCTGGATGGATGGGTGGGTGCGTGCGTGCGTCCGTTGTTGGAGATATGAAGGTTCTAGCACATGATCAGTCCATGCTCTATTTTTGCCATCGATCCATCACGTACATTGTATAGTCATCGTTGTAAATGCCAAGTTCAAGATCATTATTGTAAATGCCCAGTTCAAGGTCATTATTGTAAATGCCAAGTTCAAGGTCATTATTTTATAACCTTTACCATGTTTATATTTACTGTCACAATTAACATGTCCAAATCCTGTTACAAAGTATGAAATACATTTTAGTGTACATTCTAGGTCATAATGGGCTGTTTTTGAGCTTTCAAGCATTATTTCAGCCAAGGATCACATCTTGTTGAATATCTCATTTCGTGAACTCTCGTTTGCTCATCTACTAGAACCACTGGGCTAAAATGGGGAATATTATTTTCACCCTTCGCTGTGACCCAGTTCACCCAAGTTTCTCCAGCCTATGGGCCGTGTTCCCCCGTTGATTCAAACCATCACATATGCGCCCCTCGATGGCTAGAGACACTCTATACTAGTTATGCAACTATCGTGCTCTAAGACTCGTTTAATAGTTCGATAGTTTCTCATACAGATGTTGATAGATTGTTACCTAATATGTCCCACCGCAGAGGAAAACTTGATTACTATCAATAAACCTGCACCTTGCATGAGATACGGCTAAACTTTCTTCATGGTTTCACCTGTCTGGCACCAGTCATGTAGTGATCAGGCTGGATTTCATGGAGCGTCTGAATCTCGGCGAAAGAGATAAAAACAGTTGTTCGCTTTTAGTTTAGCTGTTCAGATAATTTAGGTAATGGAACAGCTATTCATAAGACCAGTTTCATTGGTCTGTTAATTCCATATACAAAGCGCCCGCTATTGACCAGGAGGTACAAATGTCTGAATCACCGTGGGAACAAAATGATGTAGGATCAACACGGATTTAAGGAGCATACAGAATAGTAGTCAAGAAGTGGTGACCAGCAAATTCTCTGCCTTGGTTTGGTGGTAAAAAAATTGTTATTGCCACTTGTCATCCAGTATCTCATATGGGGAACATAGTCAAGACCTTGCTATAAGCATTATGCAGTGAAACCTGTGTTAATCGACGAGGCTTGGGACCAGATTGTAGTGTCAGTTTTTGACGGGTCTGGTTTATCATGGATACACAGTAAAAAAAATTTAGCTTGAATGAGATTAATAATCTTAAAAAATCTTAAATAAGAAATCACAGTTCTGTCCTCTATCATGTGTCTGTAGCACAGTAAATCTGAGCACCTGACAAATATGTGTTCTCACATCAAATAGAATAATTTGGAGAACTTGTTGGCTGTTAGCAATTTTAAAATATGTTTCTTTTCGTAAATTTGCAGAAATGTTTATTTTTCTTACTCAAGGAAATTCCTAAATAGTAAGAAGTGGGAGAATAATTTTCCAACTTTTTACTTATTTAAGACTTTTCTTAAGTAAGAAAAATAAACATTTCTGCAAATTTACAAAAAAAGCAGAGTTTAAAATTGCTCAGAACAGCTAGAGTTCTCAAAACTATTCCATTTGATGCGAAAAGATTTATTTGTCAGGTGCTTGAATTTCTTGTGCTACCGGGGACAAAACTGATTTCTGGTTTAAGAATTTTTAAGAAAATTAAGCTCATTCAAGCGAAAATCTGGGGAAATGATTTTGACAGTGTATTAAAATACTTTAATAAGTATAAAATATACCCAGTTGTCGGTATCCAGAGGTTTCACTATTTTTTTTTTTTGTTTTTTTTTTTTACAAAGTCTAAATAAATTACAAAGTCTAAATGAAGTACTAAATTGAACCCTTCAATTTCTCCCAGTTACTATACTTTCGAGAAGTCCAAGACAAGAAATCTTTCTTTCTGTCTGAGGCTTTTGTCATTTCCTCACTAAGGATGACTGACAGACCACAAGTAGCTCGCCCGCAGTGATGGGGCCCAATGTAAGCATGAAGGCATTTTCAGATAAAAATCATGGACAGTAACATTCTAATTCACCAACAATATTCCAATGAACTATATAACAGATGCTCCATGCAGCTCTGAGATTTATCATAGCAACTGGATTGGTTGATTTGAAACCTATTCAGGAAATTTCATTGGCAGTTGGAAGAAACCTCCAGTCCATCATACAGTTCCTGGAAGAGCTGATCTGCCATTGGTGGTTCTTCACTTTCGAAGACCTTCACTAAATTTGTGAAGGAATGTGAAGAAATCTTACAAGCAAAAGTGTTTTAGTGTGTTTATCGGCAATTTTCGCAAGTAACGGAAGATGGTTTTTTAGTAAGGATGTATCACAGAGGCCTATATATTGATCTCAGTCTAAAAAGAAATCCAACAAGATAAACATCCACGGAAGGAGCCTGAATATATCCTCCCTGTGACATGATTGTTCCGATTGGCGAATTACCTTGACATAGACCGGCTAAGTGACTAGTAGTGATGGGCACCCGAGAGTTCCGAAATATGATAATTAGTGCTGTATTTTCATCCCCGCGTCTCATGTTGCGGTTATATTTATAATACAGAACAGACATTTTAACACTCAAATTTGAAGGCAATATTTTAATATACCTGTACACAATATTGCATGAAATTAATGAACGTATCACTAAACACTGATAATTTTGACGACCAAACAGGTTCTGGTGATCATTGATATCCATGTGCTTATGAACACGAACATCTGTGTAAAAGCATCAACGGTCGAAATAAAGCTGGTAAAATTTCTAGCCAAATGACAAGTCTTGTGTCTTTTTTGATGTACCTGAAATCACAGGGTATTGTTTGTACTATGATGGGTAAAGGCTGACCGCTCCCTAAAAACAATCTATGTCACCTTTATTATCCGCCAAAAAGGTGAACATATGCGATGGCAATTTCCGCAAGTTCATGTTTGTTCAAAATCTGTGACAGTTTTTTATACGCCCGCCAAAAGGCGAACGTATTATGTGATGGCAGTTTCCATCCGTCTGTCCATCCCTCCTGTCCGTTCTATATCTGGGACAGTTTTCTATCTAAAGTTCCAATTTTTGGTGAGTGGATACCCTACGGAAAGATTTGTTGCGTACCAAGATGGTCAAAGGTCAGTGTAACCTTAAAATCATGAAATCATTAAAAAAAAATTAAAAAAGTGTGAGTGAATTCAACAGAGGGAAATGAAGTGTTGCATACCAAAAATTAGGTCAAGGTCAAAGGTCACTGTGACCCCAAAATCAGGAAATTATTTAAAATAACATTTTTTGTGTTGGTAGACACATCAGAGGGACACGATGTGTCACCTACTACCAAAATGTAGGTCAAGGTCATGAGTTTGGAGTCCATTGAGAAATTACAGGGAGCTGTTTTATCATGTACCATAATTTAGATCCAGCTGAAGTCAATGTCACTGTGACCCCAGAATCAAGGTCAACGGTCAGTTTGACCTAAAAATCAGGAAATTGTTAAAAATGATTTTTTTTGTGTGAGTGGATTCAATAGGAGGAAATGTAGTGTTGCATACCAAAAATTAGGTCAAGGTCAAAGGTCACTGACCCCAAAATCGGGAAATTTATCAAAAATAACTTCTTTTTTTGTCGGTAGATACATTAGGGAGACACGATGTCACATATCAAAATGTGGGTCAAGGTCACTGTGACCCCGAAATTGTTAAAAATCATGAGTTTTGTGTCTATTGAGAAATTACGGGGAGACGATTTGTCATGCACCAAAATTTAGGTCAAGGTCAATAGTCAAGATCGCTGTGACCCCAGAATCAAGAAATCTTTAAAAATCACTTTTTTGTCAGTAGATACATTAGGGGATCATGATGTGTGACGTACCAAAATGTAGGTCAAGGCTGAACGTCAAGGTCACTGTGACCCCCAAAATCATGAAATTCATAAAAATAATGAGTTTTTGGTGTCCATTGATACATTGAGGGAAGACGATGTGTCGTCTACCAAAATTTAGGTCAAGGTCAAAGGTCACTGTGACCCCAAAATCAGGAGATAAATTAGAGGGATATGATGTGTTACACACGAAAATGTGGGTCAAAGGTCAAGGTCACTGTGACTCCAAAATCAAGAAATCAAATCTCATTTTCATATGCCTGTCGAACATTTGTTGTCCATGCGGTATCTCTAGTTTCAAGGTATGGATTTTGGTACCATACACTGGAGCCATACATTTTGAGATCAATTTGTCAAAGGTCAAGGTCACAGTCCCCCAAAACTGATTCAAGTTTAGCTAACTATATGTATGAGATTGGAATATTCGGAGTTCTCTCTCCTACATGTATATGGCATTTGTCCTGTGGAGTTATCTCCCATGTTTGAAACAGCTACATTTAGTTAAACTGTTGTGAAATAAAAACCATACATTTACTAATTTAACGGGGAGAGGGGTCCTTTATGAAGTTCATACCTGTTTATTAACGCAGGAACAAAGGTTTACTTCATCACTTTCTTCTTCCTTCATGAAAATTCTCTCGCCTGAAAGGAATCCTTTTGCAGGAATCGACAATAGTAAAACGACTATTGTTGATTTCAGTGTGGGATATGTGAGCTCTCGGCTCTTGCTTCAAGGTCAGTTAGTTACCAAGAGTTAAGCCCATTTTAGTTTATCATTCAGTATAAGATGTGATATATGTTACATTCTCAGAAGCACACAATTGTAGACCTTTCTCTGGATTGCTAGCTACCAAATGGAATCAAGGCTATTTAACAACCTTGAAATTTGAGCCAATGTAATTCCAGATATACGGGCTCTTGTTATCTGTAGTTGCAACTTTTATGTGCCTGCCTGAAAGGCAGACTTATTATGGGATGCCAGGTTTCATCTGTCCAGTCTATATCTGTGACATTTTATATGCATGTTTATAGACGAGGTAGTATACAGACAAAGACTTCAAACAACCAGTAACCCACTCCTCCAAGATGCATATACCTACTACAGAAACACCCCCAACATCAAACATAACTGGGAGAACACTACCAAACTACTTCTACAGAAAACTGATTCTTGTCATCTTTTCCCTCCATCGCATCAAATCAAATCCTCAATTGAAAAGTTCCAAATATCCCTCGAAAGTAAATACAAATCTTTTTTCTTCCACCGCCTCAGCCAAGTCATACAATCCGGAAAACTTACAGCAAGTTAAGAAGTAGTTGCCATTGCCTGGAGGTTGAAAGAGGGCGATACAGAAATGTACCCCGCAACCAGAGAACGTGTTCAGTGTGTTTCGCCCCTGAAGTGGAGGACGAAATCCACTTCCTCTTAACTTGCCCGGCACTAGAACAACCTCGTGCCAAACTCAACGAAATTCTCCCAGCCCAAAGAACCCCAAACTTAACTAGGTCCGTGTAACCTTGCACAATTCAATTTTCGTTTTTTGTTTTTGTGTTCTCAAAATCAAAAATTGAAATTTGACCGTCAATTTTCAATTTTCGTTTTTTGTTTTTGGTTTCTCAAAATCAAAAATTGAAAATTGACCGTCAATTTTCAATTTTCGTTTTTCGTTTCACTTGTCCCAAAAATGAAAATCAAATAATGAAAATTGCCTCGACTTGTCCGTTTTTCGTTTTTTGATTTTAACTTTGACTCGTCAATGTTAACTGCGCACGCGCAAGACTTATGATGTCACTTTCGGTTCGCGGAGTAGTATGGAAAGCGCAAATCGGATTGTTTAGGCAGGTGTGGAGCATAATATGGAAAAACAGTAGGGGGCAAGATGTGGGAGTTTCACTACACTATAGATCCCTGAAGCCAGGCATTCGAGCTAGAATATAATGGGCCAACTGCGCATAAGCGAGTAGGCAATCGTGCAGCAGGTGTGAAGCATTATATGGAGAACAACGGGGTTGATACACATGGGAATTTCATTAAAGTAGGGTAGTATAATAAATACGTGGGTACCCTAATCACATCTTCATTTTATCTAGCCAATTTCTACGTTCCCACTTCGAACTTCCCTTGATATATCTGGACCCCTTCAATGTTCAAATAACTTATAAATAGACACGAGACGTCACTGACCTCGAAAACATTTGAAATTCGAAATGGGTCGCACAAGAGCGTTATTGATTGGCTGACCTAATTAGTGGGCACCTTATTAGGAGGAAAGACGCCGCTAATAGAGGATGATGTCACTCAACGTGACTTCATTCGCAATCGATGTACGCTCTGATTGGTTCTTCTGTCGTTAGTAGGTGAAATTTACACCTCGGATTTTGAACACTGAAGGGGGCAGATGAATCAAGGCAGGTTCGAAGTGGGAACGTAGAAATTGGCTCGATAAAATGAAGATGCCTAATCATAACCCCCAAGGAAACTTCCCACGTCGATGCGTTGAAGCGTTTGACACCCACACTTGCGTTGAAGCGTTTTTGATGCTGAACGTTGACGAGCATCTGAACGCTCCAACGATCCAGGTCCCAAAAATAGAGAATGAAGATTGGACCTGAAGCGTTGAAGCATTCAGACGTCTGACATCAAACGTGGCGATTGTGTGCTTGTTTGAAATGGTGGTTTACGGGCCGCATACTTACTCTTATTGGTATTAAATCTTTGTTGGTATCTTTATAAATACTATATTTCAAATCAATAGCAAATAGCGGTTGTCTGCATGAATGCTGTTCGCTTTTGTAGCGCTCTAAACATCTATTTTTAGAAATGAGAAAATCTAAGACTGCGTTCTGATTGGCTCAGGCCTCAAGGCCAATAACCATTGAGAACAGCGGGATGCCACATATCCAGACCTGTCTGGTGCATCTTCACAAGTCCAGGTAAATCGTGAATCCCCGCACATAGACTGCAGTACTCTCTGCTAATTCAAGATATTAACAGACAGTGATAGTGTACTGTTCCAGCTGTCTCCCCTTCAGAGATTGGTCATTCGACTCCGCCATTTCAAACTAAGACGAGCATTTTCATTGGATCACTATTTATAGGAGCCACCCCAATCTTCATACACAACCACGTGACTGTCTCAGTTGACCGATGACATAGCGCTGCATCGTTTTCGATTTCAAAATCTGGCGTATAACTGGGAAAATGTTGTTGCATCAGCCTATCATTGGCCCTCCGTAGAAGGGTCCAATACTATAGGCTATCCCCGCACAGAGTTCTTGAGTCGTTGCCTCAATCTCGAACATTTCATCCCCGAGGTTATTTTGAATTAGCATGTCGGTATCCCAAGCCGGCGGTTTTTGCCTTGACTCTCGATGTCGATTTCAGCCTGACATCAAAGTTATGCCAGCGATGTCACATCTCAAACCGTCCAGCTAGTGGATTGGAGTAATGAGCTAGCTGAACCTGTTGAATAATTGGTTTGATTTAGAGGATACCCCTTGATCTTTTTTTTATCCAGAACTATCGTGTGCAACCATGCAACCAAGGCAATGTATAGATACCCTAACAAATCGATCAATACACTGGCTCACGAGGATGGCCTGGTGGGCCACATGCCTCTCACGCTCCACACCTCTCATACGACACGATTTGCGTTTTCTATTCTACTCGTCGTACCGGAAGTGACATGATAACCCGTCCACATGAGAACTTAACATAGATACGTCAAAGTTAAAATCAAAAAACGAAAAACGGACAAGTCGAGGCAATTTTCAATATTTGATTTTCATTTTTGCGTGAAGCAAAACGAAAAACGAAAATTGAAAATTGACTGTCAAATATCAATTTTCGTTTTTTGTTTTTGTAATCCCAGAATCAAAAATTGAAAATTGACGGTCAAATTTCAATTTTTGATTTTCAGAACACAAAAACAAAAAACGAAAATTGAAAATTGACGGTCAATTTTCAATTTTTGATTTTGAGAACACAAAAACAAAAAACGAAAATTGAAAATTGACGGTCAATTTTCAATTTTTGATTTTGAGAACACAAAAACAAAAAACGAAAATTGAATTGTGCAAGGTTACACGGACCATTCCACCCCTCTGCAAATCTATACAAACATATCTCCTCATACATACACCACTTAAGCCCCGTTCACATGCACACTTTTACTCACGTATGCAAATTTGCACCCTATGTAAAAAAATACACATGTGTATTTCTTGTCATGTGAACGGAAATACACATGTATGTATATTTGCACTCTGAGTGAATTTGCATCTGGTCAAGAGCAGGTACAAAAGTATATTTGCACATGTGTAAATATACACATGTGTATTTTTACACAGGTGAGTAAATTGTGTGCATGTGAACGGGGCTTAATACATGTATAGATTAGATATTACCACACTCCCAGCTGGGCACCCACCACCCTCTACTCAGGGGTTGTAAATTACATCACTTTCTCTATTTGTTTGTATATATTGTATATATTCTTTCTACCTTTTGTAAATGTTGTTGCTCTTTGCCATACTCTGTAGTACTGAGTCGTGCAATAAATATATTGATCGATTGATTGATTGATATTGCAATTACGATTTCTGTCCATCTGCCTGTCCGTCTGTGATGGTGTTTTGCACATCCCAGGTCATGGTAAGAATATGCCTCGGCTCCTCATACATGTTGTCGTAACAAGCGATTAAATGGGAAACCCTAAACCCTACCGATGTGGTTCCCAGGCTTGAATAGGAATAGGACCCCAATGGCATGATATGACTGAAATATAGCTGAAAGTTACATTAAATCATATTCTGACTTACCCATGATTTGTTTTGAGGTTATGGTCACTTATTAAAAATACAATAAATCTGTGAAAATTGTTGTTTATGCTATACATACAGTTCAGACTCGAAGTGGATGATGATGGCAAAGAATTCCAAGCCTGTTGAATTTTACCCCTCTGCCAAGTTTGCCTGAAATGTATTGTCTGCTTTGGTCCATCCGTCTGTCCATCTTGCTTGTTAACACAATATCTCTTGAGGGATTATAGTCAGGCTTTCTAAATTCATATAACCTATGCTACTGGCGATAAGTTAGAAGTCTAGTGATGATGACGGACTTTGACCTATTTTATTTTAACTTTTGAAGAAGATTACATCTCGCCTCTCCAAATTCATTCTACACAACTGGAGATTGACGAGAATTGATGTTGGCCTATTTTATCAAGGTCAGATTCTAGTTGTACAGTATGCTCTAAACAATTAAAGTTAGGCATGCACGGGCATATAATATTAAGGCCCATAAGGCACTTGTTACCCCTTGGTCAATTTTGCCTTTGTTTATCTCCCCATCTGTGTGTCCATCTTTCTTATGGACACATCTCAAGAAGGATTTAACAGCCAGGCAATTTAAAGTCCTACCACATATGCAGCTGTTGATGCACGACCTAGACCTATTTCATCAAGGTCTAATTCTAGTATTTGCAATATTTTTTTTTAAGGAATAAAGCTAGGGTTTTCAAATTCATATTACACATGCAACTGGTGATTGACTAGAAGTCTCCCCCTATTTACTGACTTTGACCTAGTTTTTCAGGTCAACTACTGTTCATAATAATATATCATGAATAAATATAGCTAGGCTTTCCAAATTAATACTAATTATACATCTGGCGATTGTCTCCAACTGTATTGAAGACGACTAACCTTGACCTATTTTGCCCAAGGTCAGATTCTATTCAGTTCAATATTTCCTGAGGATTATATCTACATTTATATCCAAATTTATATCACTTATGTGACCGATGATTGACCTGAACTCTATTGAATATGACCATGACCTATTTCATGGTTAGCTAAGAATCATAGCGTCTCCCTTCCCTCAATGCTATGCTGACGACAAATACATTTCCCCCGTGGTAACTCGAACATCTCCATGGCGTACTTATTATTACCTTTGCGCCCTATTGGACCTTCATTAACTTGAGAAAATGGGCCGCCATGAATGAAAATACCATAATCGATGTTGTGATCATCATCCCCTGTATACACGGGGTCTATTATGACGGAAATGCCCATCTTCTTGACCTTCGATTTCAGGTGATTTTGAGGCTCCATAGGGATAATTTTAATGTCTGTAATTAATATGGGCCATTTAGTCTGCCATTTCTGTATTTTTATATATCGATGTAGACCCGTATCCAGATATAGGAGAGCTGCAACTCTTATAACAGGAAGTGCTCGGTTTACTCTTGCACAAAACAAAGTTCTTGCATTGAAAGAAATAGTTCTGAAGCTTTTTCTTCTGGATAACTTTTTTTTGTCTTTTGAATTATTTTTGTTGTTCTTTTATGTAAGCTGAATATAGTAGATGTTTCTTGATGTTTTTTCAAGTGCTCAGTTGTTGTTTTTGAGGGATTGCTGCTTCTAGGTAAAAGTATGTTGTCTGCTAGACCAGAGACTGTCGTCTGCTAAACCAGAGACTATAAGACGAAAATGCTGGTTGATTTTTGGTCTGTGTATGTCACAATTTTTTTGACATGAAATGGCTTGTTTGGTCAATATTAATGTATATTTGTTACCCCTCGGCCAATTTTGGCCATGGGGTATTGTCATCGTCTTGTATGTCCGTCCGTCCGTACGTGAGCGAGATAGCCGGAAAACGGTTCCACTGAAGAATTCCAAATTTGGTATGCTTATTTACCTAGTCAAGGACCAGAAGCCTATTGAATTGGGACCTGATTGGGTGGAAACCTTGGCGGCCATCTTTAATTTTATGCAAAATGGATAATGATCCATATCTCGGAAACCATTCGACTGTTCAATACTAAAGTTGGTATACATCATCGATACATCAAGCAACTTTCAATGAATTACCAAACCGGCTTTTCTGATTAGCTGGAAATCCTGGAGGCCATCTTTAATTTATGCGCAATCGATAATGATACATATCTCTGTTACCATTCACTTGTTTTATATGAAAGTTGGTATACATCATCGATACATCCAGATACTTTGAATCGGGACCTGATTGACCGAAAACCTTGGCGGCCATCTTTAATTTATGCAAAAACTTTAATGATATATATCTCTGATACCATTTAAGTGTTCTATACCAAACTTGGTGTACAGCATCGATGTATCAAGAGACTTGCAATGAATAACAACATCAGTTCCTCTGAGTGGAGGGAAGGATGGGCGGCGATCTTTAATTTATGCAAAATCATTAATGATCCGGTTCTCTGATACCGTTCAAGTGCTCAATGTAAAATTTGGTATACATCATCGATACGACAAATGACGGTTCTGGTTTCTCTGACTGGACGGAAACCTTGATGGTCATCTTTAATTTATGCAAAATCTTTTATGATGTATATCTCTGATACCATTTCAGTGTTCTATACGAAACTTGGTATACAGCATCAATGTGTCAAGAGACTTTCAATGAATAACCACATCAGTTTCTCTGAGTGGCGGGAAGGATGGGCAGCCATCTTTAATTTATGCGAAATCATCAATGATCTCTATCTCTGATACCGCTCGAATGCTCGATGTAAAATTTGGTATACATCATTGATGCATCAAGAAACTTATGTAATGCACCGGTTTCTCTGATTGAATGGAAACCTTAGGGGTCAATTTTTGATAATCTGTATATTTATGACTTGACTGCTTGGTGTTCCTGACATCTTGGGTTCAAATTGAATACATTATGAATGTACCCAGAGCCGAGGGGTTTTCAGATGCGCACCTTCTTATTGTATACTGCATTTCCAATTCCATGTCCCTCTTCACTTTCCTCATTTCTTTGTTTTCACTGTGTTTGAAAGGAAATTCTGGCAAATGAATTTTTCCTCCTTGAGACCCTCTTCAGCAATGTAACATAGCCACTGAAGCCAGTGGTTTTCATGTACAGCAAAGTGTGGGGAGCTTTCTAGGCCAGTTCTTTTGCTGACCCAGTTTTGTCAGTTTTTAACAACTAATATACTTGTACAAGTAGGCTTACTCAGAGTAATATTGGCCATAAATTCTTTTGTCATTAATCCATGATATGGTAGAGTGAATTACCAACAGCTTGATCAAGTGTCATATCCAAATCCTCTAACCAGCCCTCTTCCATAAAGAATTAGAGCATTTCCACAAAGTGGATGCTCTTATGTTTTCATGAGAAACGACTCCACCGGATCCGCCGCCGCCGCTGCGACTTTAAACGTGAATATCTGTGAAACCGTTAAATATTTTCGGGTCAGACTTTGTGTGCTATCTCCTTAGGCCTGGGAAATTTGTCTGGTTGTGTTTCGATACCCGCTGCTCACCACTAGGTGGCGTTGTAGTCAGAGTATAGGTAAACCTGTCTGACGATTTCGTCTGAACGGCTTGTCTGATTTCTTTGAAATTTTATTACAATGGTCTTGAAGGATAGTCAATGTGCTGAAAAGATTTTGGTGTAGCTGGCATAGCTACAAATGCAAGTTTAAAAAAAAAGTTTTTCGTGAAATGAAAATTTACCAATTCGCTTGGAGAAATATTAAAAAACTGTTCTATTCTAGGTTGCCAAGCATGAATATAGGATTGCCGACATGATAATTCCCTTTCGGTGCGAACTAATTTGCCATTTAAATGAAAAATCTCATTTATCTGACTTAACATCAAAACCTATATAACCATTATCACGATTAATGTTTTTTCCATTGAACTCTTTATGTGCCATCTCCCTAGGGCTTTAGATTTCACCTGCTTGTTTTTCGTGGCATTTGATCATCACTAGGTGGCGCTATAGACATGAATGCAGGTAAACATGTGTAACATCATATCTTCTGAACAACGTGTTTGGGTATAATGATCTTGCAAGATAGGCCAAGGACTGACAAGATTTTGGTGGTGTTGGCGAATCATGGAAATGCATTTTTGCATCTCAAAATAATATTTTGTTTTCACAAAAATGGAAATTTCCTTTTTAATCAGGGAAAAGTAATTCTATTTTTCTTGAACATGAATGTAACATTGCCAGTGTTATAATTCACATCCCTTGTAAGCCAAATGGCAATTTTTTTAAATATATGAAATTCTCATGACTGGAGTCCAATATATACATTCCCCAGGCCACATCTGAGGATTTTGCGTCAACTTGTAGTTTCGTGATATTGTTCATTGGGTGGCACTATAGACAGTAAACTTATATAGCACAATTTATTGGCATTTCATCTGTTCATGAAGTTTATTATTGTCAGACAGACAAAAGATCTCAAAGGACTGAATTTTATTTTTGATTGAAATTGAAGGGCCACCTCTCATACGGATTTTGCAGCCCATCAACATAATGCTTGATTTATATCTCATTATACATTCGTGTTTACAATTACTAATTTTATTAACATTATGGTTTAAAAATGAATGGAAAGGACATTGGTGCTGTTAGCGCTGGCATATACATGTGACATAGGGTATAGTCAACTAAATCTAGGCTACATCAACCCATGCTTACTAGACCCTTCCACATCCTCACACATGTAAGATCGTAGATGAAATGCAAGAGCACAATGTGGGGGATCATGGATGAGAGAGAGAGAGACATTTATGGTTTTAACAGTGATAACGGGTGTGATTAATTATGTATGTTTCATAGGATTGGTCCTCATCTCTGGCCCTACCTTGGCAGAATATGGGTTTGTCATAGATATAAGATCGGTCATAATTTTTAGGAGTGGCGAGTCACATTCATGACCTCATATTTTCTCAGAATCGAGCAAAATAAAAACCAGGTCAGCAGTCCTATATTTCATCCCCTTTGAACAAAGATGTAAGAAAAACTGGAGAGACGCCCACGTTTCATTCCCTCGAAGACAACCAAGAGACCATTCTACAGCATATCTCCCTTATAAGCTTGACTTTTCTATGAACAAGTCGAAGCATGCATCCGTCCGTTCCTGTTATTTTCAACAAAACGTTTGAGCACTATTTGTTATGTACCAGTACGGAGTACACAGACCTGGATGGAGGATCAGGATTGCTATTCAAATTTCAGCATCAGCTCAATCTCCAATGATGCATCACTCGATTTTGAATCGTGCGAACATGAAACTTGCCAATCTTTTTGCGAACAACGTCAAATGTTATTAGAAGGTAGGCTGGGTAGCCAATGCATTGCAGCGAGTCTAACTGTAACGTGCAGAATTCTAGTTCATTTGCTTCTGGTATTATTTTGATAAAAATACAGTACTTGACTATTTAGGTTTTGTCCAAATTACAAGCGTCTGGTCCGTCATTCATAATTCAGCCGCCGTCCATTAGAGAATATCCGCGTCCATAATCCAAAGACCTAGTCCATATTCCATATAACAGTGTTAGCACCAAATTCAAAAAGACAATCGTAGCATACATAAACATAGGCTTGTTTCCTGCAAAAGAGAAGCGGTCAACAGTTTTCAATGATGCCGACAAGACATCATGATGTTCCAAAAATATCAAATCCGTATCGCTGATCAGTATTCTTAATCCATAATATTCGTTGTAAAGTCGTCATCTAAAGAATGATGTATCTCAGTCACGCTTTGATTGTGACTGCATGTTCACATGAGTACCATGAGGATCTTGAAGTACATGGGTTCATACGGCCCCCAGCCCCGGGTTAAGACACAAGTTACGAAACGTAAGGCCGTGGTGAAAAACCGTGGTGAAGTTCAGATGTATGCTGATGATCACAGGCATGGCAAATACCAGTCGTTTCTATGATTCCCAGACATCGATATATAAAAAAGCCTATAGGCTCTAGTTATTCATGGCAGCCCATTTTCTCAAGTTAATGAAGGTCCAATAGGGCGCAAGGGTAATAATAAGTGCGCCATGGAAATGTTCGAGTTACCAACAGGGAAATGTATTTGTCGTCGGCATAGCGTTGAGAGAAGGGAGACGCTATGAATCTTAGCTATTTCATGGTGTTTTTTGCATATATCATCATCAATTGGGTACTGGAAGCGAAGACAAATCTCTTTGACACTTTGGCATGAGCTATGAAACATACCTAAGATTTTATAATTAGGAACGTAATGCTAATTCTGTTCTGTTTAATGGGCTAGTTTGAGATATCTCTTTCAAGATACCATGCTCGAAAATAGTAAGATGGTACACAAAATAACACTGAAGGATCATTCGGTCAGTGCAGTAATGTTGAAACTTTGAAAGTGTCTGAATCCTGATTATCTCCCTTGGATCAAAACACGCAGTAGTCTAAAGTTGTCGAGTTGTGACGTTGCGTCACAAGAGTGACGCCCCTTCGTGTAGCCAACCCGTCAGCAGACGAAACGGTGGAGCAGTTCACTTGCAGCGGCATGGACTAAAGTAAACTGATTTAAAATTTGAAGAAATACATTTTAATTCAGAATCATTTGAACTCCTTGATATAGAAGGTAGGGGTATGGATTTTCTCTATAGTCAATACATAGAATATGCCCCACCGTTTGATCCGCCAACTCTTGTGATGCAATGTCACAACTTGGGAATGTCGTATTAATTTGAAGCGTAACTTGGATTTTCGAATCGGACCGAAAAGATATCGTGCACAACTAGAACCCAAAAGGAACATGAGTGCCAAATTTGAGAAACATCCATGTAGCACTTCCTGAGAAATCAAGATAACAAAGTTTCATGGTGAAATCTCAAATGGCCTCCTGGTGGCCATATTGGATTTTCGAATCGGAGCAAAAAAAGGTATCTTGCACAACTGTATCACAAGGAGAACCTGTGTATCAAATTTGAGAAAGATCCGTGTAGTAATTTCCTGAGATTACATGATAACAACGTTTCATGGGTAAATTCAAGATGCAGCCATATTGGATTTTCGAATCGGACCGAAAAAGTTACCTTGCACAACTAGACCCCATGGGGAACCTGTGTACCAAATTTGAGAAAGATCCATGCAGCAGTTCCTGAGAATTCATAATAATAAAATTTCATGGGGAAATTCAAGATGGTCGCCTGGTGGCCATATTGGATTTTCGAATCGGACCAGAAAATTGAGAAAGATCCTTGCAGTAGTTCCTGAGAAATCGCGATAACAAGAATTGTTTACGGACGAACGCCGGACGGACGACGGACCACGGACGAGAAGCGATTTGAACAGCCCACCATCTTGTGATGGTGGGCTAAAAAAATCACCGGTACGTAGACCCCCGTGCGGCTCCCGCGGATTGACCTGGGTTGTCTCGTGCACACACCAGGTCATGGGAAGAATAGGCCTCAGCCCTTCGGAGCTTGTAAGAGGCGACTAACTACGGCACCCGTGGGGTTCCCGGTTGTGAAAAGGAATAGGAACCAAATGTCGTGAAGTGACTGAGATAGTGTTGAAAGTGATGTTAAATCATATTCACTAACTCACTCACTCACTTTATTACGCTGAAAAACTGACTTTCACGTATCATTGCATAAGTGCCGAGCACCAAATGAAGAAAAGAAATAATAAATTTCACAGTCTGTCTCACTGTCCATGCGCCAATCCCATCGTGCAACGAATTTCCTTTCTAGCTTCACTCTTCGTACAACATAGCTGTGCAGAGCTTATCGAAGATTGTCTAAATTTCAATTCTTTACAATATCTAAATGTCACCAATAAATTGCTGTATTTGTGGCCAAACAAAGCTGGGATGTGATTTTTGTGACTAATATACAAAATGCTTATGGTCTGACGATGTCTTTCAGTCGTATCTAATAGGGTCTTTTTTTCAGTACGTCCCGCCTCTGGTATATGTACGGGGGACACCTTTATGGCTCCGTTTCCTCGGGATTACGCGACCCTTCATGACAGCTTCACTTCCGGGTTCGGTTAGGGTCACTAGCCATAGAGGCCCAGTTCCACGTCTGACTGTACGTGCTGCTCAAGGCGCTTGGACGAGACTTGTGGTTCGCCCCGAGATGCGGTGGCGACCACCTACTATTTCCGGTTTGGTGTACCTCCCACAGCGGGCACAACTTCCGGTACAACAACCTATAGTATCTGATAACACCATTGCTAGAGTTGGCCAGCAATAGGCGGAATTAGATTATTATATGCAGTTGTTTGTTCCGGGTGTGTCGAGACCACATTCCGGGTAATGTTCAACAACAACTTCCGGTTACTGTCATGCCTTCCTGTCCCTTGGATTTGTCAGCTCCTGTGGCATCATCTCATTCACGCTGGATCAGCACTGGTGATACTTTTTCCAGAGGGCAAGAAGAACGCCCAGGGGAGGACGTGAGAGAAACTAAGCGATATGCAGAGATGCTAAGGGACTTTATGGGATGTTTCCGGAGGTGCTTCATCAACCACCTCCAGCCCAATCTAGGATAGATACCATGTCTGCGGTTCCCATTACCTATGACAAGGCTACTACATCAATACCACCGTCTACGGCCATTTATAATTTGAATACCATATTCACGACGGTGTTAACTAAACCTAAAACGCCGCAGGAGATGTTATGGAAAACAGCTCCTGGTACCCTATTCCGGGCCTGCTAAACCTTCCGCTCCGTTTTCGGTTATCAGACAAGCGCGTAGGTCCTACCAGATTCATGGTTCTGACTTTGCTTTGAAGGCGGCAGATTTGAACCAGGAATTCGCCCATCTGTGTAAAAGCAAACCTCCAGCCAACACAGAGGTGCCATTGACCGGAAATCAAGCAGCCATCCTGCAGGTTTCTGAGAGCCATCCATGATGCGCACAATCGTATGTCTGCTTCCCCTTTGACAGTCCACTTGCGGCCCGACCTGACGATAATATCGGACTGCCAGAACATGGCCTCGTGCGCTAATGGCGATATCCTGACGCAGGATGCGTTCTCGGTAGCTATGCTGGTGAATCAACGAGGGATCCATTACATGGCGGGGTTACACCATTATATTCCGGACTTGATGAGGAACACTTTATTAGAGCAGTCCCCATCTTCCTAGCTGCTGTTCGTCTGTTAGCGTTGCCCTGGCGCAAGGCAAGATTGACTGCCAGATCAGGTCACAGGCTTCTGGCGCGTCTTCTGGCAAGAGACAGGCGGAAGCCCGGCCCGTCGACCAAGAGCTCTAAAGTCATCTTCCTCATTTTCTTCTGGTTCAAAGAAGGACTCGAGATCGACTTCTGCTAACCAGCAACAGCCGAGCCAGAACCAGAACTCTGGGGGCAGGAAGGAGAGGCCTGAATCTCGCAGAAACATCACCATTCGCGGTGATGCTCCGCCCATGCAGATGTATGCAGTGCATGGTGGGACCACTGAGTGCCACAGTTTACGGTTCCGCCAATTCTCAGCCATTCATGGGGGGGGGGGGAACTGCAGAGGTTTCGCGTAACTGCAACCCCTAAAACAAGTTCTGAAGCACACAGCAATAGAATTACCACCGTCCGACGAATTAGGAAACTGGTCTTACTCGTTCTGAAGCACACCAAGGATATGCGCATGGTCGTAAATCCTTTCAGGTTTATATATGCTCAGTGGTGGGCCATACGCCATCATTTCTTCATTATAAAGCCAGTTGCGCACAACGCGACACCGACCGAAAAGGTTGGTCATCACAGGGACAATCCACGGGTGTAATACCTATGAGCCGTCATAGCGCAGTTGGCAGAGCATCGGTGCGTTAGGCCAGGGTCATCACAGTGACAATCCAGGGGGGTAATACCTATGGGCCGTCATAGCTCAGTCGGTAGAGCATCGGCGCGTTAAGCCGGGATCGTGGGTTCGAATCCCGCTGACGACCAATTTATTCTTTCTCATAGCGCAGTTGGCAGAGCATCGGTGCGTTAGGCCAGGGTCATCACAGTGACAATCCAGGGGGGTAATACCTATGGGCCGTCATAGCTCAGTCGGTAGAGCATCGGCGCGTTAAGCCGGGATCGTGGGTTCGAATCCCGCTGACGACCAATTTATTCTTTCTCTCTCAAAAATCATTCCATATGTATATATGTTCAGTGGCGGGCTATACGTCATACCAAATATCATTTCTTCAACTGCCAACTTCGATTTCAAATACAAGTACTTCCGTCTGGTTTATCCGCTTCCCCTTTGGGTTTTCACCAGGGTGTTGCAGCTGGTAGCCAGTTTTCTGTACAACAGTGGTTTCTGAGAGCCATCCATGATGCGCACAATCGTATGTCTGCTTCCCCTTTGACAGTCCACTTGCGGCCCGACCTGACGATAATATCGGACTGCCAGAACATGGCCTCGTGCGCTAATGGCGATATCTTGACGCAGGATGCGTTCTCGGCAGCTATGCTGGTGAATCAACGAGGGATCCATTACATGGCGGGGTTACACCATTATATTCCGGACTTGGTGAGGAACACTTATAAGTATCATTTCTACCTGGACGAGTCACTAAATCGCAACGTTTGTAGAGAACAGATTTATCTTGATTCGGACTTCGTCTACCAGATTCTCGTATCATTTGGTTATCTCCCACACGAGAACGAGTCCGGCTTGGTGCCGATTAAGCAACGTGTCTTCCTAGGCGTAGTGTACGATACCCTGCAGGCTCAGGCGCGCCCTCCGGAAGACCAACGGAGGAACATAACTACACAAACACCAGTATTTTTGCAGTTCCCCTTCCAGAGCGCAAAACAGGCTTCAGCCATTTTAGGCCTACTGGCTTCCATTGAGGTTGTCACCCCAAGACGCCGGCAGCAACTACGACCCTGGTTCATCAGAGTGTGTGTTCATCTGAACAAATTCTGGGCCAATAGGCATCAGAATCCATCGATTCCTGTCACAAAGGGTGTCAAACTTCTCCTAACATGGTGGATCGAGCCCCCCTCCCCCCCCGTGATGCCTGGTGTAACCCTTCTTCCGTTTCGTCCTACACAATATCTGTTCACGGATGCTTCGTTGGAGGGATTGGGAGCCTCTCTCCACAGAGAAGCTCCTACACATCAACGCTCCGGAATTTATGGCCGTCAATCGTGCCGTCCAAACATTGTTATCTCACCCGCGGTACCAGTTCCTGGTAGTAGCGTCGAACAATGCAACAGTCCTGGCCTACATCAAGAAGCAAGGGGGACTCGCTCACCCCAGCTGTTGGTTCAAGCGGAGATGTTCTTCAACCTTTGTTGTCCCAATACCGGGACATCTGAACATCTTAGCGGATGCTTTGTACAGACGGAATCAAACTCTGTCCACGGATTAGCAACTGCATCCGGAGATCATGACTCGGATTTCCGTGGTGTGTGAGACACCTTCGGTAGATCTGTTCCCCACATGGATGAACAATCAAATCCCGGTATACGTGTCTCCGTCGGGAATGGTAACCTATGCTTTCCCACACCCGACCATTATACCCAGAGTTCTACAGAAGATTCGAACACATATGTGTGTGATTTATCTGGTAGTCCCATGGTGGCCAGGGCATCCATGGTTTCCGGATCTTCTGGAACTTCTGGTGGACCGTCCCCGACAATTTTCGAGTGGAAACAAACTCTTAGGGTGCACTCCACACTAGGCCACGGTTTCGCACAAATGGCCCCTCCCTAATTTCATAATAAGGAAGGTCGCCTGTTTTTGACAGCATGGTAATTCTTCTTCCCTTTCTACTAGCTGATATCTGTAGTATCACCCTGCTGGACGTCACCATTTCTTCAAACGAGGATATAACAATTGCTTGCTTATTGCATCTACGCGCCACTACAGAGTTAATGGTTTGCGGAATTGAATATCCGGCAGGACAAAATCCTCACTTCTTCGGGCAACGAAAATGATGATTCCCTTATGGCGATAAAATTTTACAAAAAACGAGTAGGTCGACCCCTTGATTTTTTTCGCTTTTTAAAATGCCCGTTGGACGGACAAACCTTCACAAGTCTAACAAGAAAATCATTTCGTTTGTTTTCTCTGGATGGTGGGTCGAATTTGGCACATTTTCGTACATTTTATGGAGTTTTTCAGAAAAGTTGAAGAAGGTTTAAGGAGAATTGCACGCCTTTCCTTTTCAATTTGAATAGCTCACTTGTCTCCTGGAATAATGGCATGGGTGTGCCCATTCAGAAAATATATACTTTCACAGGGGTTTTGTTAAAGATTTTACATATATTTGAGGCCGAAGACCCGAACCCATGTCTATTTTAACCGCACATCATTTAGGTGTGGAATGCACCCTTAATGTAGGCGCCACTGCACGGTTATAATACACGAGTAGGCCAAATATTGTATGTTCTCCTGCACTACACTCGTTAAAAGCGCTTATTCGGACCTTGTAATGACTTGATATGGAACGGGATCGTAAAGTTCATTTATCTTAGTCAGAAATGTTTCGATTTTATGTATACTACATGGTATGATAGCATTGGCCTTGCATATATGCTATTTGGACCTATACAGAATTACCTCCCCTTGATTGGGCATATATGTTACGATTAGTGACCTGTATGTCTCATTATTGTTAATGTGAATGTCAAATGATTAATTTTCAATACGGATCACACCAGTACCCCGATCTAAATTGAATGACATCGTATTATTCTGGTTTTGTCTCTTTTATCTCGAAGTTTGTACTCCCACCCACTAATCGTTTGGAAAAGTCGGAATGAAAAATTATTGACAATTTGGCTCGAATTTCAGCTATCTTTGCGTTTATTTTGCTTCTAATGCCTCAATCGAAAGCTGGTCAACGCTCCCGATCTTTGTACATGGGTTTCATTGTCACGGTCAAAGCCTAATGCTATGATATTCTTATTGAGCTCGTAAACTCGTGATTTTTTAGCAAAAGTCGCAAAAGCAAAGATGGGGTAGGGGGAAAGTGATTGACGGGATATCCGACAAAACCGCAGACTACAAGCAAGTGTCGCATACCAAGAGACTCGCAAACACTTCCAGATTGGCATAGCCTTGAGAAAAGAATTTCTGAGAAAACACCCTAGCCTTAAGGGTGCACTCCACACTAGGCCACGGTTTCGCACAAATGGCCCCTCCCTAATTTCATAATAAGGAAGGTTGCCTGTTTTTGACACCATGGTAATTCTTCTCCCCTTTCTACTAGCTGATATCTGTAGTATCACCCTGCTGGACGTCACCATTTCTTCAAACGAGGATATAACAATTGCTTGCTTATCGCATCTACGCGCCACTTCAGAGTTAATGGTTTGCGGAATTGAATATCCGGCAGGACAAAATCCTCACTTCTTCGGGCAACGAAAATGATGATTCCCTTATGGCGATAAAATTTTACAAAAAACGAGTAGGTCGACCCCTTGATTTTTTTGGCTTTTTAAAATGCCCGTTGGACGGAGAAACTTTCACAAGTCTAAAAAGAAAATCATTTCGTTTGTTTTCTCTGGATGGTGGGTCGAATTTGGCACATTTTCGTACATTTTATGGAGTTTTTCAGAAAAGTTGAAGAAGGTTTAAGGAGAATTGCACGCCTTTCCTTTTCAATTTGAATAGCTCACTTGTCTCCTGGAATAATGGCATGGGTGTGCCCATTCAGAAAATATATACTTTCACAGGGGTTTTGTTAAAGATTTTGCATATATTTGAGGCCGAAGACCCGAACCCATGTCTATTTTAACCGCACATCATTTAGGTGTGGAATGCACCCTTACGTCAACGGGGGACGTCCATTTACCACCAGCAGACACGGGTTTACAACCTCCACGTCTGCAGGTGCTCCGCGATTAGCTCACAAAGGCAGCAACACAGATCATCCACTTTCGCAGTTCCAATGGGCGGTATTCCAGCAGTGATCTGCCACTAAACAGGTTGAGCTGATCTCTGCCTTTGTTCGGCTAATAGCTCACAACAGGCAAGCGGTTTGGCTCTAGTGACTGCTGATGGCTATCGTTCAGCGATCTACAGAGTGATCGAACTTTCGTTCGGCGTTAATCCGAATCAAACTGACCGACAATTCTCTGCTCCTAAGCTTCTGAAGAGGGATTTAGCTCTCGCTCTTCGAAGGTTATCGGAGTCGCCGTTTGAACCGATCACCTCGGTGGATCTAAAGTTCCTGTCTCATTAGACAGCATTTTAATCACTCTGGCAGCAGCAGCGAGTGTATCTGAGATCCACGCTCTGGATTTTAAAGCTATTGGACATAGTCCACATTGGAGAAATGTAGGTTTATCCACATCGCCTGTTTTTGTGCCATCAGGACATTTCAAAGAATACAATATCTTCTTGGATGTCCAAAACGAGGCTGGCTTCCCGTGGAGTGTCATTGAGGCAGACGACGATCGTTAAGGCGAACACGCACAAGACCAGGGCCCTGTACGAGTTGTTACAGCGACACACCTCACCAATTGCCAATATACGAGTCGTCAGAGCATTTCCATCATAGCTCTCCATCTAATACCGATTATGCCGGTGCTAGGGGCCGTGTGATAACGTCACCCAAGTTGCCACATGAACAGGTGCAATAAAAGCGTACCTCAGATACAACACATATCACGAATCGTTAGATTCTTGGTATGTGCTTTAGAATAGGTTAACCAGAACACTATACTGTGAGGTCATGTGACTGTCAGTATGTCGGCGCCTCTCCCTACTCCCCCTATATGTGTTGTAATTTTTACCTGTATATGGCGAGATTCTGCTGGTGGACGTTTTATCCCCGAGGCCCGCCCCCTGTGCAGACCTTTTTGTCTTTGATATATGTTGGTAATTTGGGAAGTTGATGCTGGGTCGACATCGGGCCTTACAGACTAGTATTATGTGTTAAATGCCGTCATTTTCAAATGAAGACGATACAACTCACCAATCCCCAGTGTCCGATTTGTCACAGCGACACTGCTCACCAATTGCCAATATACGAGTTTTCAGAGCATTTTCACCATAGCTCTCTAGATTTGCATCTAATACCGCTTATGCTGGTGCCGGGGGCCCTGTGGTCATGTCATCCAAGTTGCCACATGAACAGGTGCAATAAAAGCGTACCTGAGATACAACACATATCACGAATCGTTAGATTCTTGGTATGTGCTTTAGAATAGGTTAACATGAAGACTATACTGTGAGGTCATGTGGCTCTGTCAGTATGTCGGCACCTCTTCCCACTTCCCTTATATGTGTTGTAATCAGCCATTGGAGGCAGGCTGGCATCCCAACGTTCGTGTATTTACCATATCCTATCTACAATGAAATATGGGGAATACGATAATTTTTTTCTGCGAGTGGTCTTCGCCCTTCTCAGGTGTGTGGATCATTTGGTCATGCTACATTTCTCATTGTCTCGCTCTTCGTCCCGTGATTCCTTGTGCCATTCTATGCAATGGTACGTGAAGGTCGTAAGCGTAAGCGAGGAAGCAACAAGTTCCATTTTTCAAGTCTTGGGTATGACCCGGGCTGGGATTGAACCCAGTACCTACCGCTTACGAGGTCGACGCTCTAACCATTAAGCCACCACGGTGCGGCCTCCAGCTAATAAATTAAGGAATGCCGGTGTGGAGGCTAAGAATGTTCGGTGGGTAAGAGTGCCCGCCTCCTAACTTCTAACCCAGCTAGGACATTTTCTCCACATTGGGGATAAGTGTCCGTCCTTGGTTGCAATAGAAAAGTATATGAAAAGGACATTCTTAGCCATCACACCGGTCTTATATAGCCTGCCGAACGAGAAGAACCATTGATTGACAGCCTCACTATTCTTGCTAAGCAGCCACGGTTAATCGTCAAGACAAGACGACACGGCGTGTACAGGTAAAAACCCAGATAAATCAGCGCACGAAAATCAAAAGATCAATATCACATATACGATGACATGTACGAAACAGTCACGAGGCAGCGCATATGACCAGCTTGAAAGTCCACAGTACAAAAAAACAAACGCAACTCGATGTAAATCCACAAATATACGAAAACGCGACGGAGTGATTTAAACCCTGTACGCGCAGATCAACAAAACTTACGGGGACCTCGCGCCATGGAGTGACCACAGAAAAGGCTGTGGAGAGTAATGACATCATTTGTGGTAGACAAGCCACATATCCGGATGCGTACTCGGGGCATGCCTATCTATATAACCGTCTACACTAATCCAAATGCGAGGGTATGGTTCTACTGAAACTCTGAAGGCTTCAGTGCCGTCCATGTACTGACCTTCGGTGATCTGACGAGAACCGGTGTGCCAGCTATATAGCGAGAAACGATATAAAATTCTATCGAAGAACATTAACAATCTATCAAAAATTAAACAATGAAACATAAATAAAAAAATTACATCACAAATAAATCGTTGTCAAACAATTTCTTGTCAATGCTTGTGGCGTCCTCTGAATGCAGATACCATGTTAATATGCTTAGCCAAGGGGACAGCAAAGTCCCAAATAACTCTTTCATATTTACTGGACTCGGGTGCTTTATAAATACCTCCAACACTGTTTCTTTCTACCATAAAAGCATCATCATTGTAAAAATTCACAGTCTGGTTTTTTGTTTTCTTAGGTTTCTCAGTGAATTCACAGCGATATGGTCTCGGCATCCGAGGAATTTTATTTTTCATACTCTTGGGCAATCTCCCAATGTCAAAATTTGTAACCTCCTAAACTGTCGTTGTAACACCCTCTGATTGCACTGGGTCGAAATACGCGGCGCGCATGCTCATTCAGTCTTTATCGATTTTCATGGGCACTGGAAGCGTGTATTTGTATATAAGAGAGATGAAGATGGAGGCTACAGCGTTTCTAAGGGCTGTGACAGCCTAAGCTCACTCCGCTTCATTTGGAAACGGATGATGGCGATTGACCGAGATCCATATGCACAACGGCTGGGCGCCACTGTTTTAACCACAGTGCTATCTGAGGGTAGGCACATGATGTTTAGGCAGATCCTCTAAATGGATCGTGTCTCTAACAACTATTTTCACTCTCCCAAAACACACAGTCTATATCACCTCTGGAAGGCATGGAACGTACAAGCCAGACGCCACCGTGACATTTTCAACAGTTTTACGTAACTCACCTTTCACAATTTCCTACACAATTTGACAGCTTCGCGTGTGACTTTAACAATCTTCTCAACCTTATGCACAACTTCCACAGTTTGCACCTTCTCTCGCACTTGAACAATCGGTCTCAAGTTTGTGTTTTCTCACCTCCCTTTACTTGTTCGCACCTCAAACATCCACTTCTAAACTTTTCATATCCATTACTTCCAAACGATCTCTTCATAACAGAAGCATAGGATATTGGAGTTTTCTTCACAGTTACAGTCAGCTCAACTCTCTGAGCAATATCACCATGATTAGTTTCCATCTGCTCCACACGATTGTCGCGCACCACAGCAGGGCTATGCTAAACCAGACATCTTTGATAGAATACGGCTTTGCAAAGACAAGGCATATGGCCAAAAGAATGACACCGGAAACATTCCATTGCATGATCAAAAACAGCAATCAACACTTTGCACCGGTCGATTCTCGCCCGACACGGCAAAGCATCCAGCTGACCCGTATCGGTGCCCTCACTCGCTCGGTCCTCAACCATTTACCAAACTAATAAAAAAATCAATAAAATCTTCATGTCAACGCAATCAGTTATCCACTCGCTTTCCACTGTAACTCGACGAGCAGAAACCAGAGACACTTCCACCGGAAACTCGTGAATGATCAAACCACGACACCGTATAACTCAGTCCGCAACAGCAACAATAGAACATCGTCATCCATTTACGGAAATTCGACGTCTGCCCCAACCGTTTAACTCTTCCACCCCGATTTCCTGCTCAGCCAACCAATTAACAAAAATCGTATATAGGCTGACGAACGAGAAGGACCTCTGATCGACAGTCTCACGGTTCTTACCAAGTAATCATGATTAATCAGCATGATAGATGATACGACATGACATTAGAGTACAGGTAAAAACAAAAGTAAGTCAGCACACGTAAATAGAACGGCGAATATGCAAATGATCGTCACAGATACGACAAATAATAATGAGCACGAAGCAGGTATACGAACAAGAAGCACGTAATTGCTCTGAACTCAAAGTGTCAGCAAAACTAACGTCATCATACGTATGTGTATCGCCGAAAGTGATGTTGTTATCACCGTAAGTGACGCCACCGCACGCATGAGCACTATAGCCCTTATGTTGCGGATTCAGTTTTCGTTTCGTTACCCACAGAGTTGTCGCCCCTTGATGGTGGACGGGTCCTTTCCTAGTCTCTAGGAAATGGACATCCTCGCGAGCGTAAGGATTTAGGATTTACCTGGATTTGTAAAGGTGAAATATCAGCAAAAAAGGAAGAAAATTTAAAGGGCTATTTTAACCCCCCACTTCATGAAAGATCCTTATACTTACCTTAGACGTAGTATATTTGTGTTACGTAATATACTGCTAGAAAAGTCGTTAGACCCCACTCTAGGGTCTCATCTTTGTCCAGTGGATCTCGGCCAGTCCAATGATTCCCGCGCACGGACAACGCAGTTTTCATATTTAAACACAAGCATGGCATGTAAAGACATTGATGTACTCCGACGTCTTGCGATGCAGTGTGGATGGGAGTTGGTTTATCGTAAGGGTCTTTTATAAAATGAAAGGTTACAAAAGCCCTTTACATTCTATATTAAGATATCTTATACTTACCTTATACGTAATATATTTATGTTACGTAATACTGCTGGAGAAATTTGTCGGAACCCCAGGCGGGAGGATTTCCAAAGACGTTTCGATGACTACCATTAACAAACTGAGTGCGCCCAGGCTGTCTTTGATAACCTATATACCAACCTCATTTGTTACCTGATACCTGGGCATTCATCCCGGTGAAAGTTCCGAGCTTTCTTGTGGTAATCATCTGCCCGGCAAATGACCTCCTATCAACCGCGCATCTGTGCAAGGGTAAAACATTTATTCATGATAGTATTACATAATCACTTTAATACCTTTTTGACTCAGCCGTGGTCCGTTTTCCTTGGATACAACGGCGGCGGACGGGTCGCCTTGGACACGAATTCTCCAAATGCGCTCTCTTACGGATTCCTCTGGATTAGAATGCGCTGCGTTGCTCGACCTATTTCGTGAGGGTAGTCATTGCAACTGTGACAGATGTAACAGATCGGTCAAGGAGATAATGCTTTATAGAAGTGAACTCCATTGAGCAACGTCCGTAATGTCACTAAGTGAAACTCCTTTAACTAAGCTTTACCCGAATTGAAACTCCTTTAACCGAATTGAATACCGCTCTGGTCTCATGAGCTCTCGTGAAAACAAAACCCCTCGTCTGTGCGGCAGTATAGAGCATCTGAATTGTCTCGACAATCCATCTGCTGATGGTGTCTTTGGATGCCCGTTCGTGGTTATTGGTATAACGAGCAATCCACAAGTGATCGTCAGAAGTAAGAAGATGCTCTGTTGCGTCGATATAGTGCTTCACTGCTCGCACAGGACAAAGGAAATTGTCGTCCGGAGAAAATTTCGAAAAACATTTTCGATTTGCCGCATGTTTAATAGTCACTGTTTTTTTTAGAAAGTCAGGAGTAGGGGCTGAAGTAGTAGTCCTTCGTCCGTAATACCAGGCGGTCATTCCCGATCGTGCTCGTACCTACATGAAGGACCAATGAGACTCCACGCTGGAGGCAGTTTACGCACCCGGGGTCTTAGGTGGAACATGCCTTTGATCAGGTCGCCTGGTGGTTTGTTGTGCGTAACTCTAGACCCGTCTCGAAAACCAGGGTGAAGCGTTGCTATGGACGGTCGATAACCAGAATGCTTGTAATCTCTTCATCGTATAAATATACCAAAAATGTGCTACCTCTCCAAGAGTGGTTTGAGCCGGATTCTTATTGTTTCTCTTACAACACTCCGAGAACAGACTGAGTTTAGCATTTTAAACCCCTATGTTGGAGAGCCTTCTACATCGCGACATGCATGAGGCTGCTTGTTTATAATCCCTCCTGATTTCTCGGATTCGATGACAGAAGCCATGCAGTCAGTTGACACACTGCTGGGTTGCTATGAAACCATTGTTTTAGGACCGCTAGAGCTCCAAGGCTTGCGTCTTCGGATCCGGAAACCGGATAACATATACTGGCAAATAGGTCTATGTGCGGTGCAGACAACTGATCAAAGCCTTTATACGTTGCGTTTAATTGTGTGAGTCTTTCAGTTGCCACACCGCGGGCGGATTCTCTCTTAACGAGACAGAGTCTGCAAGCGAGTTCAGAAAACCCAGAGGATGAGCTGCTCGTAGGGTTCCCTGATGCTCTTTGCACCACTGGAACATGTTTCCGGTCATAACACATAGCTGGGGTATTTGGTCCCGCCGTACTTGTTTATGCACGAACCAGAACAATGATTGCCTTCATCTCCAAGAGATTGATATGCAGAAATCTATCGTGTTCGGTCCACATTCCCTGAGCTTGGCTCTAGTACAGATGAACTCCTCAGCCGCCCATGGAGGTGTACGAAAATAGTACTGGGTTTGGTTCCGACGGATGCAACGGGGCCTCCCCGGGGAGGTTGTCCCGGACTCGCCACCAGCTGAGGGCCGATAACAGAACTCTGAATCCATCCGAATTGGTTGGTGCTCATGTCCCGTGCTCTGGGTGCAGAAGCACTTATATACATCTGAATATGTCTGCATCGAAGTGGACGTATCACTTCGCCGAGACTTATCATTCTCCCCAAAAGTCGCAGAAACTCTCGCGCCTGGAGTATTCGAGAGGTATAAAACACCGTCAAAATTTCCTCCGCCAATTCTAAGGCGGACGGCGATTGACGGACCGCCTGGTCAGAAGATCGAACTTTATCCACAGATTATGGAACAATTATGATGGGGTCAGGCAGACTTAGGTACGTCGATAATTCGGCCGCTTAAAGCATGTGAAATACTATCTACCTGATCGCATATGCAACCGCCGTTTCCAACGGTTCTTTGGCCAACCAATCGTCGATGTAGGTGCTGATGTTCACACCACACCTCCGTTGGACGAAAACTCGAAGACTGAGGTAATTCCGAATGGCAATGTCAGGAATTTCAGTACCTTGCCGCTGATAGCGAATCTGCAATCCGTGTTGACTTGTACATCGAAATACTCGTCCTTCAAATCTATTGAAATCTATGGCGACCCGAAGGCCGGCCCGCGCCGTTCCGTGGCAATTTGCCGTTTTAGGTAGGGGACTGAGGTCCGACCTTCGTAGCCATCTCCGACGACGACCCGAGTGCACCAATCAGGACTGGATATCTTCCACTTCATGCGGCAGGATGTTATGACGTTTGCCGAACACCGTCGCCATTCAAGGGGCACGACGGTTATTAAGACCCGTATGTCTCGCTTCCGAATGGTCGCGACGCCAAATATAGACACAACTCGGACCTGTGGTCCGAACTTGGACCGACCTCAAATTCATTGTCTACGACGGACTCTCCGAAACAAAACCATTCCAATCCGTTGTATTTCCCGCGTGAGTCCTAGTGGGTCTACGGTCGCATATCACCGGTCACTTCTACGGTCTGCAAGGGAGTCCAACTCTAACGTGGGTAACTCCGACCAACGAACAGGTGGATTACGGTTTAGTGACGGTTTAACGGGTACCTGCGGTTTAGTGTGCTTAGAGACTTCACACACATTGGGGCCTAGTCCAAGAGGATATATGCCCAAGCGTTAGGAGATCGGGATTAGCTGGCAACGTCTGCTTGACCGCAGCCCATAGAATTGCCACATCGACGCTATCATCGATGATGTTCTCCTGCTCCGAATCCGTGTGAACGGGTTGGATGGAATGCTACCCGGATGACATATCGACCTCCATGTCCGTGTCGTCCAATATCAGCTCATCGGCAGAGTTGGATGACGAACTGAGTGCACCCGAAGTGCCAATCGGGACTTCCACTTCAAGACGCAGGATGTTACGGCATCTGTCGAACATCGTTGCCGTCAATAAAACAGACCGGAACATCTCTGTGTTATAAGAGACGCGCGAATCCTTAGCATGCGTTCTCGGCTTGCGCGAGCCACGTTTCTTCGTCGAAGATAACACAAACGGCTTTCTCAATACGGTACCCACCAGACGGTGACCCAAAATGGATATTGTTTACATTTAAAAGAACATCTTTGTAACAAAGAGTTCGACATACCGAAGAACATTCTCTAGTGGAAAGTTCTGTCAACAAACCACAGAGCTTGTAGTCTTTCTCGACGACATACGTGAATAGCACCTAGAGAAAATTTGTACTAAAACAACAACACAAAGAAATTGCGCAACTCCACAGAGAACAGAACGAATCTTACAGCGAGCACTGGAAATGACCCAGGACGAAGGTACATGTATATATTAAGCGTTGTTTGGTTCTCCGATCAGTTGGGCATAACACAATTTATGATCGTCAAACATTTTCGAGCCGAGCCAGTCTTTCTTGTGGAAGGAAAGTACACCTTCTCGTGCTGGTATACGAGTTACTTATCTACGTACAGTTACTCATTTTGCAGACCTGAATAAATTTCCACAAGACGCATGAGGCCCGGTGATGCGAAAAACAATATGGATGCCGCCATCTTGTTCAGGAGAGAGAATTAAATTTAACGCCGCGTTCAGCCCATCTAAAATTGGCGCGATAATCGTTAGATAAATGGGTACATAAATGTATATAAACCACACAAACCAATCCTAAAAGTCGGGTAAGTCCAATGAAACATTCAATCTGTTACGGAGAACTTTTCCTGTCCTACTGGGCTTCCCCTGCACGGGACTCATGGGATTGGCTGAGATCTGGACAAAGAAGCTCTGGAGCGGGTTTACTGATTTTTTTAGCAACTGGTATTCAGTTTTAGAGATTACCCCAACAGTATTACGTAATATGAATATATTCAGTAATAAGACAAGTATGTCTTGATATAAATTCAGCGATGTCCCACGCATCCATGAAAACTTCATATTTCATGGGTGAAACGCCATTTTTAATCAAGCTCACCTGCAACCTGACTATACCTTTAAATTGCTCGATTTCCAAGCAAAGGACATCATATCAAATTGTCGCATCCATATAACAACAGTTGGCAATATTTACACTGCCCATGCACCTCTGCCCACAGCCGTCGTTCATGAGTATGCCAGTTCTGAAATTTACTGATGTGAGCTGTACCGGCACGCATATAAAACAGACTAGCGAGGTTGGAAGAGAATATCCCATGACCACTTTCTTGGGCAACTAAGGAAAACTTTTCACTGTCCTAATGAGTTAATCAGACTTTGACCGTTGACATCTGCGACCCTTGAATTGCACCTCTGAACTGGGACATCTGACCCTTAGTCGTGGACCCAGACCTTCAACCTCTGATTATGAACTTTAATCCTCAAGGAGTGAATCAATACCTAAAAGGGTTGCTCCCAAATAAATGTATGAAATGATCTTCGACCGGAAATGGCATAATCACGGGAATTGGCGTCATCGCTCGCATGTGCACTAGCGTACACCAACACAAACAGGCGATGAAATGATCTTACTATGGATAAATTAGAGAATATTTCAAGTAACAAGACAAATGATACAATAAGCCGATTCCATTTTTATTGCGAAACGTATTTACAATAGAATTGCCAAATTCCACAATATATACAATATAAACTCTTTTCATGGATTTCTTAACATTCTCTCTGCGTATATTATTGCACAATATATTATTTGAAACTTGTATTGTCTGAATTTGGCTCTTTGGTGAAAAGCTGATGAATGATGCTAATGAAACAATAATTGTATATTTGTATATAAAATGATATGAATGGAATGCGTTTTTAATTTCGAGACAGCTTAAGTTTGAGCTTGGTATCGGCGTAACGCTAGATTCACCGGAACATGGACGAGGGAATATGTCACGAATAATGAAGTCCGAGTCCGCTTCCCTCGAGGAGACGTCAATAATCCTGATGACGTTTTAGGACTATTTTTCTTTTGAACCCATGATGCATTGTTCATCGATCTCAACTAAATGACGCAATTGTTCAATTACATATCCTGAAATATGACATTAATTTAGGAAATGAATTTAATTGCCGACGGAGGGTATTATTTGAGTTCATGAACACACCAAATTAAGGTAGACCGCTGGTGATATTTGGCTTTGGCGGCCATTTTCCATGTTTTTCCCCATTAGGTTATCTCCCTTTCCTAAGAGATAGGGATTACGCAGCAACATCCATCCAATTTGATAAATTTTGATGGACATTGTGATTATCTTCAAACAGTTAGAATATAATAAAAAGTTAAACACTATTTATATGATTTTTTCTATTCCATATGTTTCCTAGGTTATCAAATGGAGCATGGATCAGTCCACTTAAAGGTGAACTGATGTTCTGTTAATTTGTCATAAAACAAGAACTTCTATAGTTGTTACAAATATGTGTGGTAATAGTTCTGTGGGTTATTGTTTTATTTTGGGTATATGAGAAGTCAAAACTTATACCACCAGAAAACGAGAGTCAGAACTTTTAAAAACGTCATCGCTTGCCTCCCGTTGTTTTTGGAACGTCATGACGTTATAGTGGTCCTCGCTCATTCATCCAACGTAGCATGACGTCACATTTAAATAAAACTTGAATGAAGGAGACCGCTATAACGTTATAACGTTCTACCAACCAAGAGAGACAAGCGATGCAAGTTTTCAAGACGGATTTATAACAGGATAACTTAAATATTGTTATTAATACAATTTTGCAAAATATATTTGCCCCAAAAACGTATAAAAGTTATGTCACATAAGACAAGATGTATTTAAGCAACATTTTAGATCAAATTAAAAGCTTTGCAGTTTATAGCTAAAAAATGCACACGAACCCATATTGTTTTCTCTGTTTTTCTTCATAATACACAGTTATGATGCAACAACACACATTATTCAAAAACTTAATTACTGTGATTAACCAGCAGCGGGCATCCTTAAAGCTAACTCTATTTTAGTTTTCATATGGTTTGCCGCTTTGGGACTTCCCCTGCCGACCGTGCTGGTCGAACGATCCTGCTTGGCAATTTAAATAATGACCTGTTGCATCACTGGTGCTTGCCAACCTAATTAACTGGGGGTATCGTCAACTGTCAAATGCAATCTATAGTTGACGATACCCTTAGCTCCAGTGGGGCTTTATTTTTATACTACGTGAGAACAAGGCCCAACGCTAAACCCCTCACCAGATGTAGTTGTCGGGAAAGCGACGGACGGGCAATATTTGCCGAACCCGTTGACCATAACCAATAAAATAATTAGATTCCATGTCCACTTACCTTTCATAAAACACCTTATTCATGGGTGACTGTCCAGTTTTAGCATCGCAAGACATATAAACTCGGACAAGGGGCTAAAACTGTCCACATCGCCGCTGTGCGTGCAGTGTTTGTCGCGCGTCTTGTGGCGCGTAATCGGCGTTCTGAACGATGCAAGATGGCGGCTAATGTGCACAGTTTTACCCCCTCGTCCGAGTTTAGATGTCTTGCAAAGCTAAAAATGGACAGTCACCCATAAACAAGTTTTTTTTTATGAAAGGTAAGTGGACATAGATTCGAAATATTTTATTGGTTATGGTCAACAAGTTAGGTAAATATTGACCGCCCGGTACTTTATCAACAACTACATCTGGTGAGTGGTTTGGCGCCGGGGCCTTGTTCACACGTGTAGTATTCACCCCCAGTTAATTAAGTTGACAAACACCTGTGTGTCACATGAGCGATATCAGATGGGCAGTACATTCTTTTAATCATTTTGACCCATCAATCGGCAACATGGAAAGTCACTTGCCCCGGATCTTAGTGGGCTGTGGACAAGGCTTTCTCTGGGCTAGGTTTCAAACAGAATGGGGTTATCCAGTTGATGGCTGAGGGGAGAAAGTCTTGTAACGGCTGGAACACCAATGCCCTTTGTCTCATTGAAACACAATAACAGGATATTACTCTACATCAATGGGAGTGTTGTAATTCAATGAGCGGTTACAAGATTTGATCTCCTCAGCCATCAGCTGGATAACTTCATTACCGGACTACCTAAGCCCAGGGAGTCCAGACAGCATGGTGTTACACCAAGGACGAATGGGTTACTATAAAACTCTTGCCAAAGTGGTATGCACAAAGTATTCTATGGTTTAATTAAATTCAATCGCTGACCAATAAAAGCGATTTGAGATCATGGTTTATCGTTCAGCCAGTCAGTGTGCCTATTGTACTGACCCTTTGGCAGACTGTATTATTTTATTATGTCTGCATATGGAGACTACAACATTGGATTAAAAGAGGAAGAACATGTCACCAGGTTTGTTTTCAGGGTTAATCCCCTAGAATCGATTTCCAGTCAGTTTGTGATCACTTGAAAATGGCAGCACCTTAATGTCTATCAAACTTTGCGAACAATAACAGCGAAAATCACAGTCCAATAGACTTGTTCCAACTTAATGTTCCAATCGATATTTTTCGTTATGTAACTTAAGATATGCATATATACTGTTTTTCTCTCCATTGTGGTAACTTTGACCATGAAGCCTTCTAAGTAGGCTCCATGCTTTAACTGAGCAATACTGATGACATACGTTGTTCAACGTAAAGGACGGATGATTTGAGCTAACTACATACTGGTACCGGTACATCGTGTAAGTTAAGTAAAGTTTCTCAAAACTTATGTCAAAAGTTACAAAACAATGATTGAAAATAAATGTATGAAATGATCTTCGATCGGAAGTGGCATTATCACGGAAAGTGACGTCATCGCACTCATCATGCGCACTCACACGAAAATACTATACCGGTACTTATGCTGTATTTACATAAGTCGGCTCGGATTTAGGTTCCTCTTTGCCTGTTTCGTATTTTTTTCCTTTATTATTCATGCTGTGGGTTATTCGTTTATGTCTGAAGTACAGTATGACTCCTGCTATAACCAATGCCAAGAAAACAATGACGGTGATGAGAAGGCCCACGAGTAGGGGCACGTTCAAGTCGGGTTTCAGGTATTTCATCGATGCTCCCACGATGTTAGACCGGGGACTCTTATTACCTTCGTCGTCCACGGCTTCAACGGTGAAATAGTAAGTTATCGCCCCTGTTGAATAACAAAATATTATATCCTTTTACTGGTTAATAGGTAACTCGATCTTAGCATTGTCGATTTTTTAAATACTTTTTTTAATACCTAGGATTAAATCGATTTAGACCACCATCTAGGACCACCAGTCAAATTATTGCTTCAATTCCTCGCCCTTGATGAATCTAAAATGCGGATTAAATCGATTTAGTCCTAGGAATAAATCGCCGAGTTCATTTGTGGAAATGAATTTTATTTAATCCGCGATCTTAGTGCTTCTAGTCCAAATATATAAAAGGTTCAAGTTCTAGGCTTTAGTCCACCAATCAAAATCGAGTTTCTAGTCCGATGTTTTCTCCATCCAACTAAACATCGGGCTAAAAACTCGGTTTTGATTGGTGGACTAAGCGTAGGACTTGAACGTTTCATACCGCGGACTAGAAGGATCAAGACCGCGGATTAAATATAATTCATTTCCACAAATAAACTCGGAGATTTAATCAAAGGTCTAAATCGATTTATTCGGCGGTTCAGAACGCTTTTTACCGAGGAATTAAAGCAGTAATTTGACTGGTGGACTTATATCGAGGTCTAAATCGATTTAATCCTAGGTCTAAATCGATATAATTCTAGGCTTTGAAACCGATTTCTGTCCGCCAACTGAAACGCCCTCCCTGGGAATATTAGTCCCATCTCGTAGAAATCTTACACCAAGGACTCAAATTATTATATCTTATATCTGGTCCTACCTGATACGAAGATGGACAAGGCATACGAAGGAAAAAATACATGACTGAAACATGACATGTCAGGATTTTATTGTAGCACATAAAAACATATTTTTAAATTTTGTGTTGTTTTTAACAAAATTTTGTGCTAAAATGGCTTCAACACAAACATTTGGTGTTAAAATCATCACCACTCATCAACATATAAACACAAAATCGTGCTGATTTCAAAATCTATTCGTGTTTATTTCAACACCAAGTCGTGTTGATTTTAACACAAGTTAAAATGAAGTTCAAGTTTAAGACAGGTGCTAAAAGGACTTCAACACATTTTTTGCAGTGAAGATGTAGTTGTGCACATGCGAGGTTACACAAATAATTGAGTATGAATAGATCTCGGCTATAGAGAAATGAAGCTTCCTAGAAGTTGTAATATCAGATGTAGCATTTTATTTCGATATGTTATATTAATACATACCTATTTCTTCGACTTCGATCGTTAGTCGCTCGGTAGAGCCGGCTTCCTGTGGTTCTAAACTGTTTAAGACATGAATAGCCTCTGTGTGTCGGTCGTATAATGTATCGAAATCCGTCGCTTTCCATATAATATATGCCGATGCTGAAATACAAAAGTAATTGCAACAACTTTTCAACAATGAGGGATAACAGTACTCCCATATAGATTCAACTGAGTTTTGAAAAACGATTATCATTTTTTAATTTGTAGCATTATTTTCTCCTCTGTTTACACCCCGTGTCGAACAATAAGAACAAGTAATATCCATATAACCATCATCATTATGACGATTTTATTTTTGTCAAATTTTGACTTGGTTGCTTATGACTTCATCTTCGAAAAGGTTTAGATTCAAATTATCATTCGATTCCGGGGCTCTACAGTGGTACACTCTAATAATTCGCCCATTTAATAATTCGTCCTTCTATTAATTCACCCATGTATCACTTCACCCCCTAATAATTCGAAATTGTAAGAATTCTCGCTAGTAAGATTCGTCTCCCATTCGATTCGAAAACGGAATATGTGCGTGTCATTGTATTATTCTATAACAATTGTGTCTATAACAACTTGCTAACCATGCAATTATTGAGTGCTTCAGCACGGTTTTGTGAAATGTACATGTGTCAAGTTTAGGTTTTCATTGGGAAATTATTTTTCACAAGGCGGAAGAGGAAGGGGTTGTCTGCATACAATCGAATAAACACACAAATGAATTACAGGGTGGAATTTCTTTCTCAAGTTTAACTACTGTTTTCATCGTGAAATTGATTAACAAAACGACACAAATAGACCTAAATCCAAGTATTTCCACAGAGCCATTTGAGAGACCACATAAACTCGTCCACTGACATTGTCATAATGCCAAACCGAGACGGGAGCATCGTGCCAATATCAGTGGACGAGTTTTTTCAAGAAAGGGTAGAAAGGTTGTTAAAGTTTAAAATATGTTTTCAACCTTTCATTATAATCTTTGTTGATAATCATTTTGGGTAGTGCAATAGAATAGAAATAATGTTTTCATAGGCGTGCTCAATGGTTATTTTCCGCAGGTTAGTGTGGAAAGTTTATAAATTTCAGGGAGCCGACTTCCCACAGTAACCGTGCTTAAAATAACCATTGAGCACGCCTATGAGAACATTATTTCTTAAATATTACCTCGTCCTTGGTCGAGATCGTCTCCGGGTGCCGTCCATTCCAAGATAATCTCCCTGTTATAACTTACAGCAGCCACTCGTAAATCGGTAGTTTTGGCTGGGGGATATCCGTCCATACCTGAAAAGTAACGTCCACATGCTTTCATATACCACATCACTAGCTATTTCCTTTAATAACAAAAAAATCTAATTATCATCAAACTGTCACGGCTAGTTACCGTCATAAACCTCACTGGTCTACCACAATGGAATTTGACATTCCTTTGTCATTATTATAGAGCATATCCCCATCTTGTCATCCCGTTTCAGAGAAATGTATTGAATCCTTGCATACCTGGTATAAATCCCGTTAACTCAAAAGAGCCCGCAGAGGTAATTCGCTGGAAATTTTCAGTGGCCTCTGTTGATCTGCGAACCCTGCTAATGGGCGCTCTGCCAGACGCTTGAGTTCCGCCTGTTCCCACGATTTTACTTTTATGGACAACCGATACTGGTGAATTGTTGACCACCACTCTGACGTAATATCTTCCGTCTTGGGTAAAGTTAGTGACAAATCCGGAGTAGACGCCATCTTCTTTAGCAATGTCTGCACCTGATTTTCGGGTTAAATCAAATCGAATTGTATTATGCATTTCAGTACGTGTTTTTTTTTTAGCTATATGTTATGTGTGAGGTTCCCAAATGAATGAATGAAAAAAAATAAAATAAATAAAACCCCCAAACCGAGTTAACGCTGGGACTTATGGACGGACAGCTGTCTCAGCATCTTCATTTTATCAAGCGAATTTTTACGTTCCCACTTCGAACTTCTCTTGATATATCTGGCCCAAAAAACTTATAAATACACACGAGACGTCACTGACCTCGAAAACATTTGAAATTCCAAATGGGTCGTAGAAGAGCGTTATTGATTGGCTGGCCTATTTTGTGGGCTAATACAAACAGTATTTCGGAAGAAATGACGCCGCTAATTGAGGATGATGTCACTCTGCTCGCAATCGTTCGTCTCGCGTTCGTGAGTGAAATTTACACCTCGGCTTTTGAACACTGAATGGGGTCGGATAAATCAAGGCAGGTTCGAAGTGGAAACGTAGAAACTGGCTGGATAAAATGAAGATGTGTCTCAATTGAGTGTAGCTGTTCAAAACCGCCAATGAAGACCAAATATTCATACATGTATCGATTAATATGCATTATGAATAAGTACAAAATAACCAATCCAAAAAATATATATAAATGGAATAACAATACAAAACATCCATAAAAAATAAAATCCAAAAAATAAAATGAAATCCATTAAAAATAACCTGCTTCGCAATGAGTGTATGGTCTCTCGTTCCTAACATGTTAATACTAACTAACCTTTCCTCTTTCATTAAGGACTCGAGGCTTGGGGAATAGGCTCAAACTATCGATATTTTTTTCTTTGCATATTTCAAAAGTTGAAAAAAAACCTATCAAGTGTTTCTATTATTTTCCTTAAAAAATGTTTGCAAACGTGAAAGTTTAGCTCTCAAAAATTCACTGTTTGTGGAAGAACTCTGTGCTGTGGGGATTAGCGCGCCTTACTCACAGTCGGTGTTAACGCCTGCTGTGACTTCGCACCTTGGCTAATTACTTGTCACTGCAATACACACAATTCGCACGCTGGGCTCATTTATTATAATTAGTTGTTTTTCTACTACATTCATGCCAAAGCCGCCATCGTTTACAAAATATTGAACAGGAAATTATATGGTCTTATATGGTCTATCTCAGTGTTTTCGCGCCACATGACAAAATAAAAATACAAACACACTGCTCAGGTGGTCAACCATTTGCGGAAAGCATGTGGTATATGCAGATATATATATTGCGAATTTGCGTAATGTTTTTCATAATATCTCACTTGACATTCTATCAACATATCATACTTGCCAACACAATCATGGGAAGAAAACGTTACAAGATTAGTAGGATACGCATGCAGGCAAAACGAAACTTTGATTAACATTATTACACGACTTCTGCTGTTCGGTCATATATACCTCCGATTCAGTATTACTTCATACTGCATTATCGCATTATACATGCGGCAAATGTAGAAAGTGAGGTATTCATTCAAAATAAATACTTTACGTATTCACCATCGTACATATAATTATAAAAAAGGCAAACATTATTCCCGCAAATTGTATACTTTCGCGATAATAGTAAAGTTTTTTAACTCCACACCGGAAATGGCCGCTGCCAGTTTTTCTGTTTACCGACGGTTTGGAGGTTACAAACTCTGACGTTGGGAGAATGATCTCCGTAAGCCTTCTATAGAATGCTCGACGTCTACTCAATCACCCGCGGTGAGGGATTTCGGAAGGCGTGAAAATTGACCAACGGGGCATAAAAATTCATCTTCGTGACTGGTTTTCTACACTTTCTCAAAATATATTGTTCCAAAGTGATTAAAGAACGTTTGGTCTATAATCCCCATATGTTGTGTGAGAATATATTGTGTCATTATCATGAAGTAGCGGATAATAATTACGGAATATCATCTGAAAAGTAGATTATTTTTGTTTACGGTCTATATCTGACATATTTTTTTACACAGCTAGTACATACAAACTTGCTAATAACTTCTTTATTTTTCATCCGATCATGTCAATTTTTGGGGAACATAATATATCTCAGTTTTTCAAAATGTTGCTTTGTTTTGAAGTTATTGGAACTTGAAATAGACTTTCATTTTGTTTCGAAAAATTAACTTTACAACGCTCTCAAACTTTCTCTAAGAGCTTAAAAAAAACCTGAGACACACTTTTTTGGTTTGAAAGGTTTATTATCACAATGCATAATCTCGGACTCGTTACTTGTAAAATAATAGGTGAAATTAGCGATATAAAGAAGACATTATTTTTTTTAAATAACTGTTTTCTAACTGCAACAAAACCGGTGAAATAAACGTAAGAATTAAATCTTTACTTTATTTGGAACGCCCGAATCGTGATCTGTCCAACCATATAAAACATATATATGTATGTGAAGTGGTTGTGATGAAATGAGACAGAATGCACGAGGGTGTCTAGTATCAGGTCCTTTTAACATAACAAAGAAGCACACAATAATAAATTACATTAAATCCTTGTTGCTGTCAAAATTTACCATTACCTACCAGCTCCGTTATCTCTCAACGTTAACTCTATCGAAGGTGATGTTGAAGAACCGATATCTGGTCTCTCTAGCTTAGCTTTCACATCAGCCATCAGCACAGGGGCTAATCCTGGAACAGAAAGAGGATCGAAAACGTTATTTTCTTGGACGAGTCCAGACCTGTTCGAGACTGTTTGGAACTTTCTTTTTGTTCCGGGATTAGTTCATTTAGTTGGTAAATTAAATTATCTTAATGATTTCGGTGTGTCTGTATTATTAGCCAATAATATACAAATTCATTACAAGTGAACCTTTATCAGTAAGTAATTGATCCAATAAATCGATCACCTTATCACAATTCGATCATCTACGTATTTCAGATCTAAACTACTATCCGAAGTTCTGATAATTTCGGCCCAAATCAGTCCATATCTCAAATATATTTGTAAATTTTCCATTCTTCGAAACTTTTATGCCAAAGTCAAAAAACAGCATCGTACCTTGCGATACGCTGACATATAGAGTCTGATAATCGCTAGGATATGAGATACTCTTTTGGGCCCAGGTTGCCTGAGCTAGGATTGGGTATTCAGACGGGTTAGACACGCCGGAGGTCACTGTTATCGACACCGTCTCTTCCACACTGTTTGGATTGGATACTTTGACCTTCCACTGACCCCGCTGGAAAAAAAAATGAACAAAAAGTTGTACATGCGTCCTTGAACATAAACCGGGCACAAAATAAAATAATATCAAGGTAGGTAGTCATACGAAGATTCTCATTGCTAGGCCTTTTCAAGAGAAGTATTGACTGTCATCACTGTGGGTAGCTTGCGTGAGTAGCTGTTAAAACTTAATGAAAATGTTTTATGGATGACCCGCATGTAGCCTACAACACACAACTCCATCTGTACCTGAACGAAGAGATACACAATTCCTTCGGCAGTTAGCAGTTTTCATCGGTCGCCTGTTGTAGTCCTCTTATTTTGCATCTCCTAGTTAAATCCTACGCCCACACTTCGAACTAAGAAATTGAGTCCGTGTACGATGATGGTATCAAATCGTCAACACATGATCGGGCATCTGGTTGACCTTGTTCGCGCCAAAGAGACCCCACATGATGTCACCGGCTTCCAGGATCTACGTTTGACATAACCCAAACTGGAACAAGTGAGGGTCTACACCCTGGGTTTAATGTTGTATTTTTTTATTATTTTTTTTTTCGTTGAGAGAAGACAAATCAATATATTACATATTAGTAAATTTTGTGATAGGAAGTTTGTCAAAAAATTCAAATCTGTTAAGGAACCAAATTTAACAAAACAATGCATTCATACGCTAGAAATGTTCGGCCTAGTTCCTGGAGTACTCGCTTTAGTTTAATATATATATGCATTAGATGAACTGCGTATCTGCTAATTGTTACTGTCTAGTGTGTGTTGCATTTGAAAACTTCTTTTTTCTTCGCACCAATGTCTGGTCACCACGCACGAGCTATTAGAGAGGCATCACAACATCAAACCGAACGTTGGCGAGTGAGTACGAGTGATGATCCATCCCTATCCACGCATTATCCGAACAATTCCTGGCGGACCGGGTGTTGATATTAGTTCCTACCTGCGCTGTTCCAGGTACTTTTACTTTCGTCAAATGGAAAACCGGGTCCTCCTCGAATTCCGAATCACCTTTGCTGATTATGTTTCCAGCTGGCGTTGTCACCTCTACATCCACGGGATGAAGGTATCCAATAAGAAACTCTGTCGAGCGACCAATCGTCGAGTCGATTAGAACTACGTCTTCTATCGATTCGTCCTCTTTCAGCACAACTGATTGACTGACCAATTGGACAGGTCGTTCAAGAATTCCTAATTTAGAAACAGAAAGTTTACAAATGATTATTCAAGTCGGACATTCGTAAGACAGTCGTGTTGCATTTAGACGTAGCATAATTAAGGATGTCTTTTTTCCTTCATCTCAGCCGGTAGTATAGCTCACCATAGATCCAGATTTCACCCAGTGTAAAGGTCACCGGAAAAGACAAACAGAATAAAAAGGCGAAATCGCAGCGAGTTTTTTCGTATATATATATATATCTTAGGTTCGGGCACAGGCCCTCAAAACAAGAGTTTTGTGGGGTGTGGACGGTGGTATTACGGTGAAGTGTCGAAATATGGGGTCTATATAACCTCATGCTTTATATAAAAATACATCAAGGTCTGAAACGCACTTTGGGTGAAACGATAAATAAACGGTTTACCTCCAAACAAAATAATCTATATATTCCCGTCGTCAAATTAGTAAATTTGTGCAATTTTTTACCTTTGCCGGGCGATTCAAAATCCAACCTGACTGTCCATTCAACCCGGCACAGCGAGATGATCGCCCGCTTCTTTCTCAATTCTGATTGGTCAGTCGCGACACGCCTCCGGCAAAAGAGGTCACACATTGATCAGCTGACGAATCAGAATTGAGAAAGAAGCGGGCTATCATCTTGCTGTGGACAGTCGGGTTGGATTTTGAATCGCCCGGCAAAGGTATAAAATTGCACAAATTTACTAACTTGACGACAGGAATATATATAGTGACAATTGTAGAATATGCTGATGTATTTTGTTTGGAGGTTTGGAGGTTTGGAGGCCTGTGGTTCGGGTAAGCCGTATTAACTAAATCATTCTAGCCAGTCAGATCTTAATTTTGTTGTCCTTAACTCACCTGTGCCACGTTCGCCAATGGTAATAAAGGCCTCGTTCAGGGCATTAGACGTTTCACTGTCGGAAAAGTAGAAGGACATCCCGCCTGTGTCTGCTGCCAATTCCTCCAGTTTAGTGTCTGCTTCTGACGACACCGCGATCGTGTCCACGGTAATTTCTTTTGCAATTACCTGAAATCCGTTCAATATATATCGTATGTCTTGCATAGTCTGTCGTGTGAATATGCCTATATTACCACCCTGTTAAACACCACCACAGGGCCATGGGGCATTTGGGGGATAGGTGAGTAGAGCAAGAGAATGGGGTACAATGTCTTATTATACAGGGTCTTCTACACTATCAGTAAACTCAGATATAAATAAATAAATATGCATGGATTTTTCATTTTGGTTTACCTAGATTGGGTCTCTTATATGTATACTAAAACTGTTTTCTTTCTTGTATTTACTATTGGTTAGGTTACGTACGACACAATATAATCCAATACTTCACCCCAATCTAAGCACAATATGGATAAACAAATATAAGAAGTTGAATGGCTTGTGAGGAGATCCAAAATGACTTGTTACTTTTTCTTCGCGCATTGATGCATGTTGATATATTCAAATGCACAAAATATCTCTTGAAATCTCGTAATTTTTATCGTATTTTCGGCCTTTCTCATTAAGTGGTCGAGTGAAATGAAGAAGCGGAACACGCGAAAGGATTAAAGTCTCACTAAGCTGCCATTGTCCCTGATTGGCTGCAAATATATTTACTGAGCGGTGACCATATTTAGAGCTTTGCACATTCGAGTTATCTGACCCGAATTCCTGCACATGAGACCTACAGTAGAACTTCATGCTCAACCTAACTCTATGGCAAAATTCAAGGGACGGTAATTCGGCAAATTAAAAAAAACATTGAAAGTCCAGCAATAATAAACGTTTGCCACTATAAACGCAGCTTTATTTTTGGTCAAACAATTTACGATTGAATGCCACCGAAAAAAAGTATAGCAATGCGGAACTTATCTTATGAAACAGAGAAATACATAGCATGTTTTTGTCTATTACATTCAAACTACCATACAAGAAAACTTATTGATGCATCAATGCCGGCGGAAACGTTTGTAGCTTATAATCTGCGTATTACAAGCCGATTTGTGCTGGTGAATACAGGTCACGATGCACCATTATGGTTAAAAAAAATGTGGATTTGTTTGTTTGACTAATGTAGTTCGCGCAAGGACCCATCTGGAAAGTATGGGGTTAGTAGACTAGTACCCAGCCACTGCGCATGACCCGCTATCGCTAAGCTTGTGGACCAGCACCTATTAATGAAATGACGTAATGGCGGCCAAATTTGAGCCCATACCTTCAACATGGAGTGTTTATGAAATGGCTCGATGCGTAGAGGAAGTGCTACAGATCAATGTGAAAACTACCGCTCAAGATATGCGTCTGTTTCATCTTGCTTTAGGACTTGATAACTGATGATGTTAAATAATGATATTCTGTAAAAGATTGTTTCTTTTATCGACCTTCAGTTCGGCCTTGTCAAGAACAGGCTCTATCAGCTTGACGAGAGTGTCTGTGGGTCCGCGTCAGTCCGTAACGTCACAGCATAATTTTACACAACGTCACAATACGACGGTATAATGAATTGTTAATCCGATTGTTGCATAACGTCACAAATACACGTCAACAGGTCATGACATCGCCGCTACAGTGAAGGTCGGCATTATTAGAAGCCTGTCGTCAATCGGCCCAACGTTATTAGACGACGGCGGCCAGTCTATGGGGTTAGCCGGAAGTTAAGTACTTGCTGGCAAAATGTGCACATGAACCACATGTCGAACTAGGACTTTGAAAATAATGTTCTCTGGTTGACGTATTAAGTCACTTCACATAGCCTGATGTAAGAGTTCGCGCTGTGGCATTATATGGGACCCATCATCAAGCCACTATTTCTTTATTGATGTGTGTCATTGTAAATTAACCTAGATCGACTTTCTCTACACATCAATCCGATCCGCGTGTTCTACTGTTTCGAGTTTTTAGTATCTCGCAGTTCAATCTCAAACATTTTGCTGCAGACGTACAGGTGAATAACTTGATCATACATGTATGGTCATCGATTTGGTCTCTCAGCCATAATAAAATAGTACTAAAAGGACATTTATTCGATGAATTCATTATAACAGAATTAATATTAATGTGTTAAACACGAACGGGTGATACAATCCTGTCGTTTTACGATATGAATCTAGTTGGATCACTCCACGGGACGTCTGTGAAGTATGGCTCGAGAAAACACCTGTCATTCGTCCAATATCAAGATGGCCGCTCCCATGTTTACTGAATTCAGATATCCGGCCGCCGGAAATAAGATCGGTGAATAAATATTATTGTTTTGTGATAGTGACCAGCGGGCCAAGAAAACCGATTTACATCATGTATCACAGTAACAGACCCCCTTCCCACCCCCACTCCACCTTCACCCTTCGAAGACTTACCTGTGGTTGAACAGTGGATATCCAGGGAGGATGAGTTTCTTCACCATCGGAGACGAGAAGAATGACGCCTCCAGCCGGGTCTCGGTTATTCTGTGACAACACATCTATACCCTTCTTGAGTCCTAAAGTAAACGTACCCCAAACAAAAAGATTTTTTAATAGATCCTACGGAACCCAAACAGGACTCGCAGATACACAAGTTAATAGAACGAGTTATTGACGAGTTCTTTAATAACTCACCAATAACTCGTCTGGTCAAACTTCCAAGCTTTACAGACCTAACGAATTGTTAATGATCTATTAGCATGGTACGAATTAAACACGAGTTCTTAACTCTGTAACCCGGCACAGTTGCCTTTATCAATGACATCGGAGCACATCTGAAAGTGGGGGGCTGAACTCTATTTCGGCCGTGCATGTTAAATGCTGGGCTGATGCCATCTAAGATAGTACAAATAACGTTGTTGTCTCAAAAAGTGACCCCGCCCCCGCCCCCTGTTTATACGAGTTAAGCACGATTTAATTCCTTGGCCCTGTTTGCAGTGTCCTCCGCATAGGAGTTAAACACACGGGTTATTAGCACGGAAACTGATTGACTAAATCCAGAGGGCGCTGTTTCCTGTTTAAAATTTTGGAGAGATGACCTGGTCATTTGTCACAAGAAACGGATTGAGGTAGGAAATAGGAAGAATTTAGGCAATTCAACTGGTTCTAATATGCCCAGAAGTAGGCCTGGATACTGCCAATAGTGATGGCATTGTAAATGTGTTATATTTTTCAGCAAATCTGACTGAAATGGAGAGAGATCTCCTAACTCCCAAGACATGCCTGTAGGCCTATAGCCTACATGTACACAATCAGGCTAGTAGCTCCATCTTGATACAGTATGCTCATATTTAATTTTGACTCAAAAATAAGTATCCGTAAACATAGTAAATGTTGTATACATGATATCAGCATGATTTGTACATCTACATGCATCAATCAGCCATCTATGCATACATGATACATTGTTTTTGCATTGTTAGCCATTGTCAGTTTTTCCTTTCTACCTCCATATTTATACATATAACGCATTTTTATCGTATCCGCTGTCATATAAAGCTGTATGAAAAGGCGGGAAATAATTTTATTCTTTAAAAAAGTTTTTAGTAACAACAACAACAACTACAACAGTAATTTCCAAAACCATACCGTATCTATATTTTCAAGAAGACTTATACCTACCATCACCAATACTCGTGGATCCATAAGCTGTTAGAGGAATCTGGTCTAACAACACTCTCCGTGTAGAATTGTTGATTGTCAATAGGTAAGATTTGATATGAGCGCGCTGGTCGAACCATACCATACCAATGGACTCTCCATCCCTGGCCACATTCATGATGAAATTGTTAACCGCCTAAAAGATAGAGTAAACTTACTCATCGAATAGATTTACTAGTTATATAGTATAGCATCTCTATACGTATTTACAATGGTTATGATTGTCCATCAACCCATTCAACCATGAGCAAGAATCAGAATGTTACACACTCGATTAAATTATTTAAATCGAACCAGAGGAAGTCACTCGAACCGAACACATTCAGATTACAAGCGTCTGGTCCGTCATTCATAATTCAGCCGTCGTCCATTAGAGAATATCCGCGTCCATAATCCAAAGACCTATTCCATATTCCAGTATTAGCACCAAATTCAAAAAGACAATCATAGTATACATAAACATAGGCTTGTTTCCTGCAAAAGAGAAGTGGTCAACAGTTTTCAATGATGCCGACAAGTCATCATGATGTTCCAAAAATATCAAATTCGTATCACTGATCAGTATTCTTAATCCATAATATTCGTTGTAAATTCGTCATCTAAAGGATGATGTATCTCAGTCACGCTTTGATTGTGACTGTTCATATGAATACCATTAGGATCTTGAAGTACATGGGTTCATACGGCCCCTAGCCCCGGGTTAAGCGGAATTAGACACAAGTTACGAAACGTAACGCCATAGATCTTGCACGCTACGCTCGTATTTTGCTATCAGCATGCATGTATCGCCAAATTTGAGAAACTTTGAGTGGAAGCGCTTGGTGGTGTAGCCTTGTATTATAAGTTTCTGCAACAATGTTTTGTGACGCTGATTAAAATCGTCACATTTACCGAGAGTTACCTCCGCCTAACAATCTCTGAATAGAGCAGCTAGCAAATTCTTCTTTCATTCCCTGGATTTCCTTACACATAATGCCAGGCTTTGTTTCAGCACCGAATAACACAATTTAACAGGCAATTGCATTTTGCTAAATTAGTTTATTAAACCCGCATTCTTAATTTGAATCGGTTCTGCGTACTTTTTAAGTTGCGTCAGTTTGACGCCATTTGCTCGACGATAAGGCTGAAGGAGTTGGTCGACGACTGAACGTCGCACTTTTTGAAATGTTTGGAGAGATCATCATCACATAAAGAGATTGAACCGTAGAAGAAAGTTGTTATAAAAAGTATTGACGCTTGAACGATTATGATTATGTAAATTCTTTACACATTAACATTGAATTTATAGTGACATGTGATCCGAACTATCCCTTTCAACTTGGTTACCCAAGTAAAAAATATAACGGGAATGCGTTTCATGAACCCGATTACTATTGGCCACTGGTAATTGTAGCGCCATAAGCTTAATCAGACTTGAATTATATAAAAACGTAGCACATCACCCCTTGGTTACAAAAATTACACTGTTATTGATAAACAGAGACACTATGGCGAATTGATTTACATCAGGGCTGGGATATGTCGACATCCAGAGCTATTTACAGATTTCAACAATATAAATAATGTTACAAGAGCTACAGTTTGTCAGATAAGGGGTGTGCAAACAACATTAAACATATATGAATATGTTACTTGACATATTTTTAGGCAGGTTTCTGGTACATCAATTTTCTCAGTGTTCGGAATGACAAACACATTTTGTATGCAGTATCCCACATGTATGTGACGGGCATTCTGTACAGCCCCAACTACATTGGTGGAGAAGTGGTTTACTACAAATGGAGAAACTTCAGGGGAGTGTACTACTATATGCGTGCCTTCGAATTTTGACTATCAAATGAGAAGGCAAAAACAATTTTGACATTACCTGATGTTTGAAAAAACACCAATTTTGCTGCCTGAGGTTTTTTTTGGGGGGGGGGGGAATGAAGCTTCGAACACATTCCTCCGTTTTTCCGGCAACGACAATGCGACAACGATAATGCGGCGACGGCATAAAGCCGTTTATATGAAAATGAACTGGAGTGTACACATACGGCAACGTGATAACATTATCCGACTATGTTTGGAATCGGTCCAGGAGCGATTTTATCACAGCTAAACAATTATCAACAGAATCTCATCTTCGTACATCGTGGCGTGAGGCAAGTGCGATTTGGTCTCCGCGTTTATATGTTGCCGGATTAATGTGTACACACTAAAATACATTGTCGTTGCCGTCGCTGTTGCCGTTGCCCTTGTCGTTGCGGGGGGAAACGGATGAATGTGTAGGAAGCTTAGAGCTTAGCTTCGTACACATTCATCCGTTTTTTCCGGCAACGACAATGAGACAACGGTAAGGCGGCGACGGCATAATTTTACATTTCAGCTTTTTGGGGCATCTTCTTGTGAGTATGCAGCTACACTGCCCTCTCGGAAAGAATGTATTTGGCTGTGGTTACGTCACTTTTATATCCTTCAACTGTAACAAAAAAAGCTCCTGGACCGATTACAAACCGTGTTATCGCGTTTCCGTGCGTATGTGTACCATACACCCCAGTAGTTGCCGAAAAAACGGATGAATGTGTACGAAGCTTAAAGTATGGTGTTCTATTTGGGCCAAGTTTGCGTCGCGTGGCGACTTTTAGAAACTCGCCACTCGCCACGCGCCGTGGACCTCTCCGGCGCACGGCGACTGGCGACTTTCTGCTATCTCTTAACCTGCAAAAACTCGCCAGTCGCCACCCGCCGTAAAACACGGCGAGTTTCGCTCTATCTTTTAACCTGGAAAAACTCGCCGCGCGCCACTCGCCGGATGAACCACGGCGCACGGCGACTGGCGACTTTTGACTGTAGTGAAACTCGCCACTCGCCACGCGCCGTGGACATCTCCGGCGCGCGGCGACTGGCGACTTTCTGCTATCTCTTAACCTGCAATAACTCGCCAGTCGCCACGCGCCGTAAAACACGGCGAGTTTCGCTCTATCTCTTAACCTGGAAAAACTCGCCGCGCGCCACTCGCCGGACAAACCACGGCGCGCGGCGAGTGGCGACTTTTGACTTCTGGAATTCTCAGGACTTTTTCTCAAGTGCGCATGCCCGAGGAGCATCAATTATGCAGTTGCAATATCATAAATCACAGTCGCGAGCTCATAGAATTTGAGGAAGTAAAAAAAATGTGGAAACTGTTGAAAGAAATACGTCTTTTCATCTTTAAAAATAGGGTCTTGATAGTTTGTAGGGTTTGTGATACAGGAAATATCAACCCAACAAAGAGCCGCTCTATGGATTAAAACAGCAATAAAGGATATCTTATACAAATATATCGCTCGTTTTCACATAAAACTTACGAAGAGAGAAATTCAATCATCCAGAGAAAATGTTAGCATTTTTTCTTACTTTTTTAATCAATATGACGATGACGCTCTATTCGCTTTCTTAATATTTCATACAGCATATTAGTTGACGTTGCTTTTATCTTGTAAAACAAAATTCCCGCGTCGAGTGCTTTATTGTATCTTAAATAAGGAACAATTTCAAAGCGATTCATTCTGAATTGAAAACGATATGCTGTTTTATAAATATATATAGGCACTTATATAAAAAAAGATTTAAAAAACGATTGAAAATGTTGTCTTGGTGTCAACTTTTTAAAATATACCAGCAGATAATAACGAGAGTATGCAAGTTCTGCAAAGAAACGGATAACGAGTATTTTAATAAAGAAATAATTGCACATTTGACAAAATTAGATTGCCCTATATGCGTATTGCATTAAAAAGAAACTTGTTTCAAAAAACAACTATATTGATTATTACAGATAGCTTACATCTTCAAAATTAGTCACATAGCATCAGATGTAGCTGGAGAGTTCATTCATTAAAAATTATGTATATGCACGAGGAAGAGATTTAAAATTAAATTAAATGACAGCATGTTTCGAACAAAATATTCCGATAATTGATGCTCCCCTGGCATGCGCACTTGAGAAAAAGTCCTGAGAATTCCAGAAGTCAAAAGTCGCCAGTCACCGCGCGCCGTGGTTCATCCGGCTAGTGGCGCGCGGCGAGTTTTTCCAGGTTAAGGGATAGAGCGAAACTCGCCGTGTTTTACGGCGGGTGGCGACTGGCGAGTTTTTGCAGGTTAAGAGATAGCAGAAAGTCGCCAGTCGCCGCGCGCCGAAGAGGTCCACGGCGCGTGGCGAGTGGCGAGTTTCACCACAGTCAAAAGTCGCCAGTCGCCGCGCGCCGTGGTTCATCCGGCGAGTGGCGCGCGGCGAGTTTTTCCAGGTTAAGAGATAGAGCGAAACTCGCCGTGTTTTACGGCGGGTGGCGACTGGCGAGTTTTTGCAGGTTAAGAGATAGCAGAAAGTCGCCAGTGGCCGCGCGCCGGAGAGGTTCACGGCGCGTGGCGAGTGGCGAGTTTCTAAAAGTCGCCACGCGACGCAAACTTGGCCCAAATATATAGAACACCATATTAAAGCGTATAAAGCAGGTTCGTCCGACGGTCAGGGAAAGAGCATATATGAGCATATATACGTAATACGGAATGTAGGCAAATGTGGGAGGTTATTGTCAAGAAACCATGCACTTGACTGTATCCATTCTCTATCCAACTTACTTTTCGCAAATATTATTTCCTAATGTTATACATTCGAGACCTCAACCAGAATTTAACTGAACCAATATACTTTACCAATCGTTGACCATGCACCAATTAAATTCTGGTTGAGGTCAATAAGTTCAATAAGTAACGGTCAATAAGTTTCGGCAAATAAATTGTTTATTGGATGCCCAAGACACTTTTCACAATTAACAAATATCCTGGTACATCTACATATTTACTGTCCCTCTCCTCCCCTTTCTCGGGCACCATTCCAGGCAAAGGTAGCGTTCAACACCCTTTTCGATTTTTCTCCGTCTTGAATCTATCGCTTTGATCCCAATAGCTATCATATTCTAGCTATCATTTTCATGGCCTTCTTACCAAAAAATGTTCCTGGCCCCCAATAGCTTGTTTTGAACTTTTCTATCACACTGGTTTACCCAAACCAATCCCAATAAAAATCTAGTGAAGTTTCATAACGATTCGACTGAAACCGTGGCCGTACGGGTCGGACAAACGAAACGATGGGCAATTAAATACATTCGGCAAGAAAATATACATGTACGCGTACCAGTTATACATAAGTATGTCTAAAATCTATCTAAATTCACAGC
>JAVTVY010020496.1:0-70437 GCA_036873755.1 Hanleya hanleyi
AAGAGCGCAAAATACATTTCTTCACAAGCCAATGTATTCAATGACCAATTTATTCTACAATGCCTATTTTGTCAGGCTTGCATTGAACACAACAGGGACCAGAACACATAGGTCAATATCACATGATGCGCCCACCATCAAGGCCTCAATGATTTTAGCAGAAAAAATACTTTAACTGAAACACAACAAAGCAGGTAGGCTCATGTATTTAAAAGTCCAACCTCCATCTGTGCCATATTGTGCAACTAGACAACACTTTTGTAAAAAATAAAATATATTTTTCATTGACTTGGCTCCCTGAAATAGACCTTACTAACCCTCTAAAATGGAGATACAAGAAGTTGTTCTCCAAACATAAGCCACAAGAAGAGACAATGCCCATATTATCTATAGCGGGTGGTGATAAAGAAATGAATTGAAGTCTAACGAATTTGCGTAATAATGAGACATATTTTGTTCCGTATTAGAATATAACGTCAGGTTGCGACGAGGGATTACTGTTACAAAGATTTTTTTTGAATGTGATGCGGTAATCGTACCTCAGAAACTTCCAATATACAAATGTCAAATATTGTATTCCATTAACTATTTCTATTACATAAATTAATATAGGCACAGCCTATTCATCTAGTTTGATATACATGTAATTATCTCTGGTTCTAGGGGACATCACAAAAGCAAAATATTTTAGACAGTCCCTCATATAAGACATGATTAGGGTACACTGTACGTGCAATAGAATTGGCCCTATTTCACTTGATTGTCAGTTGATCAGTGTGTGACATATATGTGTTAAATCTGTTATATTTGGACCTCACTTCCATATATGGTTGCTGGCAACTTCGCGCGACTAATCAATCAGAACCAAAGTTGGTTTGTGAAAAGCTTGTCCATCAGCTCTGTGAGACGTGTAAAACGGACATTGAGCTTGGCTTTTGAATCGCCATACAAAGGTGTAAAAGTACACAAATTTGATAATTGACGATGGGAATATATATAGAGCGACACTTCTAGAATATGCTGGTATTTCTCCTTTTGTTTGGAGGTGAACCGTATATTGCTCGTTGAAGTATACTGATCAGATATTTGACGATAGGAACATCATGATGTGAAAGTTTGCAGCATTGACTGAACATTGGTCATTTATCACTTGTATGGAACTAGGACACGTTTATATATACATGCATATAATATTTCATGTCTGCGTGAACACAATCGTATTGTGTTAATGACGTATCTAGATTACGTATGCGGAAATTCTTCATGGACAACACCCGCTACGGCAAGCTATTGTATGTCAGGTCTGACGCTTGTGACGAGAATCTCGTTGTATTGGTCATAATATCGTTAAGTTTTGTTTTCCTTGAGTGCGCTCACCCCATGCTCGTGATGTTCGTAAGAATCAAATTTGAACGTGACGGAGAATTATTTTAATTGCGTTTGATACTGAATCTTATTGAACTATATCCTTCCGCTCTCTCCGTCTCCATCGTTATCCACCCCTCCCGCTCTCTCCGTCTCCATCGTTATCCCCCCCCCCCCGCTCTCTCCGTCTCCATCGTTATCCCCCCCTCCCGCTCTCTCCGTCTCCATCGTTATCCCCACCCTCCCGCTCTCTCCGTCTCCATCGTTATCCCCCCCTCCCGCTCTCTCCGTCTCCATCGTTATCCCCCCCTCCCGCTCTCTCCGTCTCCATCGTTATCCCCACCCTCCTCTTTCATGAAAACTGTCTAATTCCTGTCTTAAACTTGAAAGTCATTTCGAGCGTATTTTGCACACACCCCAAGAAAACAAAACCACTATATGAGTGTATGACATGTATCCACATGGGATTTATCGACTCTCTATACTACAATCCGACCTTATTGTCCGTCTTAGTTCATTAATATTATCGGTGTTCAAGAAAACTGATCGCCGACATATTGTCAGAAGCCATAAAACATTCTTTAGCTCTATTACATACAAGGGATATCATTCATCCCATTATGAATACGACTTTACGCAGACGCTTTCAAAAACAGTTTATTTCAAAGCCCGTTCCTTCTCATTCACCAACAGCTATATAGACGATCGTCTTGCTGTGGATAATCGGTATATAAATGGCGCAGTGAGCGATATATATATATATCCACCTTCACTGGATTTGAAGAAAACAACAGATGGTTCTAGCGGCACATCTTATTTAGACCATTTCCTTCATAAAAATGAAGCGGGCCTTCTCTCTCGTCTACTTTACGACAAAAGAGATGATTACACTCTCGACGTAGTAAACTATCCTTATTTGGACATGAATATACCAGAGGGGCCTACATATGGCGTATACCTATCTCGCCTATTAGCATTTGCTAGATTCTGTGTTAAATGTGACGATTTTAATCAACGTCACAAAACATTATTGCAGAAACTTGTAAAACAGTGCTATATCATCAAGCGCCTCCACCCGAAGTTTCTCAAATTGGCGATACATATTGCATGCTGATAGCAAAATGCGAGTGTAGCGTGCAAGATATATGGCGGTACATTTCGTAACTCACAGTGTTCATAGGAACAGCCCCAATGAATGCGTCACTGAGATACATCATACTCTAGATAACGACTTTACAACGTATATCATAAGAATTCAGAATACTGATCAGCGATACGGCTTTGATATATTTTGAACATCATGATGTCTTGCTGACATCATTGAAAATTGTTGACCGCTGCTGTCTTGCAGGAAATTAGTCTAGTTGTATGTATACTATGATTTATCCTTTTAAATTGGTGCTAATGCTATTGTATGAATTAGGTCTTTGAATTCTGGACGCGGAAATTATTCAATGAAAGATGGCTTAAAATTGAATAACGGACTACACCTTGTATTTATGGGATTTAGCCGTTTTTATTCAAACTTTTAGCTTTTTCTACCTAGATGTGCCCAAAAGTATTTGACATCATACCAGATAAATATTCTTCAAGTAATTGCGCAATTTTTGCGAGAAATTAGACCGAAAATGGTTTTATGGATTATGCCCGCAGTTTGACTGTCTTTGTTTTAAACATTTGTTGTGTGGAGTTAGATACAACAATGTAGTGTGGTATATTTAAGATACGTCGTTAAGTATTAACGGTGAATACAGGCGTCAAACCTGACATTCAATTCACAGCCGCAGTCCACATAAACAATTATGTGTAACTTAGTTTCCATATCACCATGTCCGTACCAATACCAAGCAGACAAAAAAACGAGAACAAAGACATGAAAATGGTCAACTGTTTTAAATGGTGATATCATGGTGCTGAGGTCAATTCCATATCACCGCGAACATGCTTAATCCAAGTGAATATCGATGACGTTTTTTATGCTATGATTATCACACGTTGATGTTCAAACGTCCCTGAGCCTCGGAACAAGGAAAATGAGATAAGTTGCGAAAAGGTGTGTCATCCTGCCTTCTTTCATAGTAATAGTGTGAGATATTTGCCTAATATGATAAACTTGGAATAGAGACGTCCCTCGGGTTGGGGGGCGGGGGGCAAATGGCCCCCATAATTATTCTTCTTACCTCTTGAGTTAGGGGGCTGACACTTACCACACTATACTTTTGGGTCAAGTTCTACCGGAAAATGTAAAAAAAATCCAAGATGGCCGCTTTGATAACGTCACAGCGACGTCATTTTCAAAAAACGGCATTTTTGGTAGATCTTTCGGTCAGATTTTCCGAATTTTTTATTTATGCAATTTCTCCGCTAAAACTGCATGATAAATTGGTAAACATTAATGTGATGTGAAATAAAATATTTTTTGTCCACTTTTCATGGCGGAAAAGCAGAAATTTTGAAGAAATATGACAGAAACATCACTTTTCGGGTACCCCACGTGGGCGCCATCTTGAATTTACCCATGATCACCTGCTCGGGGGTTATGAAAATAGGCTCAAAATGACTTCAATATGATAAACTATAAAGTCGCGGAGTTTCAGCTCTCCATTTTATGTCGTTCCGGGGATTGCGCAGAAAGTTTGGTAGAGGGGCCATTTTGCCCTTTCCCTAGAAAATTGTGAGGCATTCCTTCTGTGCGATTCTCTGGTTATTTCCTTGCTAATACATCCATTTCACAGGGTGAGAGGTTTTCAGAAATATATGGGCATGGTCCTGAATATATTAATACATGTCCAGGAATATATAACCATATTCATTGTCACGTTAGGGATTATCCAAGAATGTCACAGTTCTCCCAATGTTAATTAATTTTCAGGAAAAAACGTAATTAGACACCAATACACTGGCATCGATTAATTGTCTTGTGAGGCAAATCAGCTTCCTGATTTCCCATCAGTATAACCCGGCCGTGCAATCAAAAATCATTAGCAATCTGATATGCAAAATTCAGAGTAAATATGGAAGTTTTGGTGCGCCTGGTGTTCATGCTATCAGCTTTCATTTTGTAAATATTAACCGGACCAACGCTCTCATGTTATAACTATTACATATACATCACAATTGGATGATTATTGTGGACCATATTTAGATAATTGTATGTTCTGTAAGTTCTGGATGTACATAGAGTTATTCAAATATTAAATGTTACTTATAATTTCAAAAGTTCAACAATGCGGGATATTTGTGTATCTACGGCCATTATGTTGCTCATCATGGCTGTAATGATATACGTGCCGTTCGACGACCGTCACGATGCTTGACATGAACGGTTTCAACGTTACATGTAAAGTCTGCCTTTTTAACGTTAATTGTTATATATTAGTATTATTGCATACAGCTGTAGCTTTCTTATACGCACGTAATTAACATGTTTCATACAGTGTACGTTAGACTGAATACACGTAGACTATTATTGAGTGAATAATTAGCTTTACTAAGCTGATCTACTGATGAAACTTTAATAAATACATGATATTCTAAGAATAACTGTAGGTACTCAAAAACAAAGGTGATAACTATCGCCCCGGAAAGCTGATGAGTTTAGTCATCACCCTCTTTTATGATCGCCTTTAGGAATGATGGCCATCATCTCTGAACAGTGATGAGCTATGAATGTAACTTTAGCTCATCACCTTTTAACGGTGATGAGGCAAAATCAACACACTTAATAGGTGATGGCCGTCATCATTTAAAGGTGATGGCTCTAACTCATCACCTTTTACAACTGATCCCCATCAAAGGGTGATGGAGCATCACCTTTTTATCTGGCTATGTAGTAGTATATATATCTCAAAGTTCATTATTTCGTCTTTGTTCTATAGGGAATGTGGAGACATCATATCCATTCATGTTATCGTAAATTTAATAATTATGTAGAAGAAATGCACATACTTATTTGTTGTTATAATTAATAGCTTGATAGTTTACCTTAAATAGATTTGCAGTGACAACCCTGAACTCTTTTACTTTTGTTTGAGTTAGTATTTGCAGGGATATATGTCAAATTGGAAACAAAAGGTCTGGGCCGACAACCGACACATTTAAACGTTTAAAGCAATCGTGTAAACAATTGGCTAAGAAGATTTTGAAAATTTAATCGGCAGTATGGTGTCACAGCAAATCTTTCATTTAAAAATAGATTGACAGAATCGTTAAAGTGATCGTAAACCCTCAAGTAAAGTTTCAATCAAATAAAAGACCATTGTAAACAGTGTTGTAAATATTTATTTAATTTTTTTACGATTTTATTACACAGAGTAAACTGCAATTAAAGCATGGTATTCTATGGTGGTCTGTTGCAATCATATCTAGGTCCAGTGACGTCACACTGCCTTAATACATATATTTTAAACTTTGTATGCACTTTCCAGTGCTTGATTCAAGCTTAAGGTGTGTATACTTTGATTTTCAACACGGACTCACTGTTGCAATGTGCATGTTTCATCAAAATCTGGGAGATGGTGACCCATGAGTGTCAAGTAAATTTGAATCTTGCATTTAATTTCCTTGATTTTGGAACATGCACATTTGAACAGTGAGCCTGTGTTGAAACTCAAAGTATACATACCTTAAGCTTGAATCAAGCATTGGAAAGTGCATACAAAGTTTGAAATATATGTTTTGAGGCAGTGTGACGTCACTGGACCTAAATATGATTGCAACACACCACCATAGAATACCATGCTTTAATTGCAATTTACTCTGTGTAATAAAATCGCAAAAAATTAAAATAAATATTTTCCGACACTGTTCGCAATGGTCTTTCATTTGATGGAAACTTTACTTGAGGGTTTACGATCACTTTAATCAAAATACCCGACCTTTTGTATATAAATACTAGACTGGCACAACAATATTTTCAATTCGGTTGAGAGTTAATGAGCAAATCAATATTGAATGAACACAGTCCAAATTTTATACATCTAGTATGGCCTATACTGTTAACACCCTCATCAAATATGATATTTATTCCCTTGGAGGAATATCGCATTGTATATATTTACTCAGTGAAATAAGAATACGGCTGGAGATTTAAATGCAGTCTTTTGGCGTCAGCAAACGCTTATAGCGTCCACAGATCTGTAGAGTAATAGTCGGCATCTACAGCACTGCTTTCTTCAAGTGACATACACGTCCGTAACCTGGTAATAACAAACACGAAGTGATCTGATATCGGAATATTGAATTGTGTTCGAGTCATATATTTGTTAATTTACAACCATTGTTATTGTAACAAAAGAGCATATGAATTCTCAACCACGGAATGCCATTCTACATTATAATTGGTCGAGCATTCTCAACCACGGAATGCCATTCTACATTATAATTGGTCGAGCATTCTCAACCACGGAATGCCATTCTACATTATAATTGGTCGAGCATTCTCAACCACGGAATGCCATTCTACATTATAATTGGTCGAGCATTCTCAACCACGGAATGCCATTCTACATTATAATTGGTCGAGCATTTTCTTTCGTGATTAATGAGCCTCCTCATTTAATGTTCCTAATTATCGTTCAATCGAGAGGTTGTGTTGAAGTCTGTTAATATTTGGTATAGTCTTCTTTAGAGGAAGATGACTACAGGGGAAATATTTCTGTATTTCTCTCATATCATATCTCTTTCATTATATTGCGCTTGTTCATGACTAATAGTGTATTGGCACCATCCGTATTAGATTAAACGCGTACATGAGATGGTGCTGCAATCATGTCGTATTTCGTCAAATTCCCAATGTATTGATATCCATCTACGGCATAGGCTTCTTCGAGTATGTACCAACATTATTTCGTTCTGTGCATATATTTTTGCTCGTTATGTCCATGGTGTAAGCATTGTAAGCTTAAGTCTAAGAACACTGTTTTGACTGATGGCAATGTTTTGATCTAACACGATGTGGTGCGCTTGTGAATCGGGTCAGACTATTAATATATAAAGACTCATTATTGTTGAATTATATGTTGTTTGTTTTGTTATCACATACGTTATTGCAATAAATGTTGCTAGTTGTATAAAATTATACATAGCAGATTCTTTTTCTATTTTTGTGTGACTCTTATACTCTGCACTGTCCAGAGTGGTCATCGTGTATACGTTTTATCGAGATATTTGTGCAGAGTAAATAAGTGCAGTCCGGTCTATCATATTCCATATTTGATTGTGGTTCCTTGTGTTTGGCGATGCGCTGGTCCTATATACATTTTACCATAGAGGTTTCTGCATATGCTTTGCGATCCATAGAAAGTTACTTCTGTCATCAACTATAATTTTATTTTCCTTTTTTTTTTAGCTATTGCCTAATTGCTTGTTGAACGTTGGATATAACAATTTTGTTCGTTAAAACAGAGCTGAGTTTCCATCCAAAAAGTCAGCTATTCTTCCAGTTAAGATATGGTCGAAACAAAATAACGGCGACAGTTTCGATTCCAAACGCTCATTTCAGCTAGAGTATAAACACGGCGGTAGTTAGTCTATCTTTTCCCTTTTCGATTTAGATTCACCTTATTCAAGTTATGCTGAACGTAGAACAAACCGTCAACTGCAGCCGGCGTCTCACTAAGGGTCGATGACTTCATTGAAGCCTCGGCGTTGTTTGTCAGTAAATTTAATACGACTGCATTGAGAGGGAAGTTCCAGTGGTGAATTACAATGTCAGAATAAGTTACTGAGGACCGGCCATGGTGACGGTAATGAGAGATGATATTGACGGTTGGTTAAAAAGTACTTGCGGAAATACAGATCTTCGGTTTGTATCACCAGCAGAGTGCACAATTTTGAACGTTCTGATGTAGAGTCCATATTATTTGAAGTGTCACGTTTTGTCCTGAAATAAAAAAGCCCAAAACAAGTCACCGGAGAAATTCATTGGCATTACTTTTTCTGAATTTTATATCGCTTGTGTCATCGATACAATACATATGCTATACTCTCATCCATCGTTAAACATTTATTGTTTTGTCAGTGTGGACAAATGAATTACAACTGCATGGCGCCAATAGGTTCGACGTCAGATATTACCTGCAAAATTCCTATACCATAAAAAATAATAAACAATAATAATATACATGAGTATGCATACATGCATACATGAATAGCGAAAATGATATGTCGTGATTATATTACATGTTTACGGTAAATCCCTAGAAAGTGGGAAATCGGTCAAGGTGTCTTCGAGTTCTGTGTGCTTGACTTGTCATTAATGTGATAAACGAAATGTTGAGATACTCGACGCTGATGTTTGTCAATGTACATTGAAATTGGCGTAGATTTTTGCTAAGCGGAAGATTTCAAGTGTACGATATAACTAATATATATTCACATAACAAATAATGACCTACAATATCTGGCGAGCGTAGCGTAGAAACTATTCTCACGAACTAAAAGCACAGGTCAAAACCCATGTTAATTTATGCTTAATGTCTGTACATACCACGAGAGAACGTTAAAAGATTAGGTTGTGTGGATTTAGTGAAAACTGTGCAAATGTTTGTTATTTCCGCCATGAGAAACGATCATCTGGTTTATTCGGTGACCACGGCCAAGAAATGTAATTGCTACTCAGAACGGGTCATTAAAGTGGGACAAACGCTGACGGCCTGTGCATTCGCACAGAAAGAAGAAAAAGTATATCCTATGTAGTCCCACCTAATAGTACGAGATAGCTTTTTTTCCTCAAATATAATCAAAGACATATTTATCCGAATGAGATTTCCTCTTCATAATTCCTCGTTTCTCTTTACTGTATATTCTGACCATCGGATGAGATATATGGCATCTGGTTCCATCTTTTATTTCCACTCTGATAAACCCATCACAACATGTTCGGTAAAGCGCGCATTTCTATGGCACTTCCCTGCCAAGCGTGAGCGGGGTTGCCACTCTAGCTCCTCTCATTCCTGATAGATCATATACTTCCCCAACAAATTTACCTGAGCGTGAATACGCTTCCGATATGATGTATTCATCGCACTAAAACACACTGAACGACCAAGCATGAAAACCAGATAATTCCCTTTCCCTCTCCGTTTTATCCCCACAATCTGCTGAATAGGTATAACTGATATCTACCAACCTCTCTCTCCCTGGGAGAGCCAACAATTTAGAATACTGATAATAAAGAGGGGGGGGGGGAATAAAGATAATAGTCAACATTCCAGTACCGATTTTAAAGTTTTATATAGATGTAGGCGTATAAGCCCAATTGATAGATGGTCCACATTAGCCAAATAGAGCACGTGCGTACTTTATTACAGGCAATTATATTTTTAAGTGGAGAGAGAAAGTCATACGGTTGCACTTATGTTCTACTCTTAGAAATTTTGCATTTATATCCTTTGTTTCTGTAAGAGTAACAGGATGATATGTTACGATGACATGTATGCCTAAATTCACTATCCCTTCAACGAAAAAGTCTTACTCGTGGACATTTGCTGTATTTGAGAAACTCCAATATATAGTAGTCTAACATAGTGATTCAGTTTTGGCGACGAGGTTCGTCTGCATCTTAGAACGTCTTTGAAATCGACAATCTGGGGTACTTGTGATGGTAATGCTCTAAGGGAGATTAATGCTGCCAATTTGGATGGTCAATGGCAGGAAATTCCCTTCTCATAGGTATTGATTCTCCTCCACGCAGTTCAAATTATCCACTTGCTCTGCGATCAATGTTCCTTCCACCCTGCTATAGTTTTTTTGTCTGTATGGTCATTACAGCGTATTAGGCGGCTGAGCCGCTGAGGGATAATGGAATCTAGAAAAAATAAGTACACGCTCGGCACAGAAACGCATGTGTTGAGTGACCTATTCCCTTTCTTAGAACGACATAATCCTTCATATTACCGGGCAAGCTTCCAACATTACTATGGAAAAAAATAGATCTTAATTGTACCAATTTAAATCTGATCTGCGAACTATCTTGTCTGAGATTTTGTTTTGCTGCACAACTGGATAAATGGCCATAGTGGCATGCGGTTCCCAGTGAAATAGACTGTAAATATGCTGATATCCTGATATTCTGAATCGTAGTAATATTCAAGAAAAATGTTTTTCCTTACAGTTTCGATTTTCCATTGAATCAGAATGGATATTGTGTGGCGTATAGCTATCAAACGGTCCAATTCAATGAGTTGTAAGACTGCCAGCAAACGACATGAATCTTCATCTGATGAAAAAGAACTGACAGAAAGCAACGTCATATATTTCCAGTATCACTCATTAACTTTCATGTTAAACATCCGTTGGTGATTTGAGAAAAGCATGGCGATTAAGGACTCGGACCGTATTGGACCGCGGGGGAGTTAATGGAGTCAGGACTTTACGACTTCACACAATACGGACTGTAGCGCCAGAGCACAAGGTAATTGTAAGAACCTACTCGGTCATCGCTGCGTGATATCAATCGGAAATCTGAGAGAACTATGACACAGTGAATTATTGGTATATGTATTTAATTCTACGTCATCGCTTCACCGGATCAATTAAAATTTTGACTATAGCTGGCGATACCATTCTACATTGTCTTTTCTCGAGTTGCAGGGGACATTTTCCTTCGGCATTTGACTGTTCATATTTTTACGACCAAGCTGAGTTTTTTTCTCTTTGTAGCTTTCGGGGCACGTACCTCTTCTGTTTTTCGAAAATATTTCATTATATGATAGCAATGATGAAAAATTATATAAAAGCGTCTTTGTTCTCGCTTTTCAGCTATACGTCTCGTTCAAATACTGTGGGCTGGATTTACTGCTTCGATTTCAGACACATTGCAAACATCCCACTCTGTGTTCCTTCTTTCACTCTTAGTCTCACACAGCGACATCACCATATCTGAGTATACTCACTGACTGATTTGCATTGCAGCAACAGATATACCAAAGCTGATACTTAATAGATTCTAGCAAAGCTACCAAACTAGGTTATGTTGACCGAAATATGTCGAAACATAAACTGGCTTTTTGACAAACCCAATGACTCATCTTCCGCAGTTACATTTCAGTGTTCGGGTCCAATTTCCCTGGAAGCGTTTCCTGTTGTTTTCCCTCGGGAGAGTTTTGTTTTACAGCTTGAATACAGCAAGCTTTTTCCATGCGAAGAGATGGCACCAGCAGAGTGCACAATTTTGAACGTTCTGATGTAGAGTCCATATTATTTGAAGTGTCACGTTTTGTCCTGAAAGAAAAAAGCCCAAAACACTTGTCACCGGAGAAATTCATTGGCATTACTTTTTCTGAATTTTATATCGCTTGTGTCATCGATACAATACATATGCTATACTCTCATCCATCGTTAAACACTTATTGTTTTGTCAGTGTGGACAAATGAATTACAACTGCATGGCGCCAATAGGTTCGACGTCAGATATTACCTGCAAAATTCCTATACCATAAAAAATAATAAACAATAATAATATACATGAGTATGCATGTATGCATACATGAATAGCGAAAATGATATGTCGTGATTATATTACATGTTTACGGTAAATCCCTAGAAAGTGGGAAATCGGTCAAGGTGTCTTCGAGTTCTGTGTGCTTGACTTGTCATTAATGTGATAAACGAAATGTTAAGATACTCGACGCTGATGTTTGTCAATATACACTGAAATTGGCGTAGATTTTTGCTAAGCGGAAGATTTCAAGGATACGATATAACTAATACATTCACATAACAAATAATGACCTACAATATCTGGCGAGCGTAGCGTAGAAACTATTCTCACGAACTAAAAGCACAGGTCAAAACCCATGTTAATTTATGCTTAATGTCTGTACATACCACGAGAGAACGTTAAAAGATTAGGTTGTGTGGATTTAGTGAAAACTGTGCAAATGTTTGTTATTTCCGCCATGAGAAACGATCATCTGGTTTATTCGGTGACCACGGCCAAGAAATGTAATTGCTACTCAGAACGGGTCATTAAAGTGGGACAAACGCTGACGGCCTGTGCATTCGCACAGAAAAAAAAGAAGTATATCCTATGTAGTCTCACCTAATAGTACGAGATAGCTTTTTTTTCTCAAACATAATCAAAGACATATTTATCCGAATGAGATTTCCTCTTCATAATTCCTCGTTTCTCTTTACTGTATATTCTGACCATCGGTTGAGATATATGGCATCTGGTGCCATCTTTTATTTCCACTCTGATAAACCCATCACAACATGTTCGGTAAAGCGCGCATTTCTATGGCACTTCCCTGCCAAGCGTGAGCGGGGTTGCCACTCTAGCTCCTCTCATTCCTGATAGATCATATACTTCCCCAACAAATTTACCTGAGCGTGAATACGCTTCCGATATGATGTATTCATCGAACTTAAACACACTGAACGACCAAGCATGAAAACCAGAGAATTCCCTTTCCCTCTCCGTGTTATCCCCACAATCTGCTGAATAGGTATAACTGATATCTACCAACCTATCTCTCCCTGGGAGAGCCAACCATTTAGAATACTGATAATAAAGAGGGGGGGGGGGGGGGGGAATAAAGATAATAGTCAACATTCCAGTACCGATTTTAAAGTTTTATATAGATGTAGGCGTATAAGCTCAATTGATAGATGGTCCACATTAGCCAAATAGAGCACGTGCGTATTTTATTACAGGCAATTATATTTTTAAGTGGAGAGAGAAAGTCATACGGTTGCACTTATTTTCTACTCTTAGAAATTTTGCATTTATATATTTTGTTTCTGTAAGAGTAACAGGATGATATGTTACGATGACATGTATGCCTAAATTCACTATCCCTTCAACAAAAAAGTCTTACTCGTGGACATTTGCTGTATTTGAGAAACTCCAATATATAGTAGTCTAACATAGTGATTCAGTTTTGGCGACGAGGTTCGTCTGCATCTTAGAACGTCTTTGAAATCGACAATCTGGGGTACTTGTGATGGTAATGCTCTAAGGGAGATTAATGCTGCCAATTTGGATGGTCAATGGCAGGAAATTCCCTTCTCATAGGTATTGATTCTCCTCCACGCAGTTCAAATTATCCACTTGCTCTGCGATCAATGTTCCTTCCACCCTGCTATAGTTTTTTTGTCTGTATGGTTATTATAGCGTATTAGGCGGCTGAGCCGCTGAGGGATTATAATGGAATCTAGAAAAAATAAGTACACGCTCGGCACAGAAACGCATGTGTTGAGTGACCTATTCCTTTTCTTAGAACGACATAATCCTTCATATTACCGGGCAAGCTTCCAACATTACTATGAAAAAAATAGATCTTAATTGTACCAATTTAAATCTGATCTGCGAACTATCTTGTCTGAGATTTTGTTTTGCTGCACAACTGGATAAATGGCCATAGTGTCATGCGGTTCCCAGTGAAATAGACTGTAAATATGCTGATATCCTGATATTCTCAATCGTAGTAATATTCAAGAAAATTGTTTTTCCTTACAGTTTCGGTTTTCCATTTAATCAGAATGGATATTGTGTGGCATATAGCTATCAAACGGTCCAATTCAATGAGTTGTAAGACGGCCAGCAAAGGACATGAATCTTCATCTGATGAAAAAGAACTGACAGAAAGCAACGTCATATATTTCCAGTATCACTCATTAACTTTCATGTTAATCATGCGTTGGTGATTTGAGAAAAGCATGGCGATTAATGACTCGGACCGTATTGGACCGTGGGGAGTTAATGGAGTCAGGACTTCACACAATACGGACTGTAGCGCCATAGTACAAGGTAATTGTAAGAACCTACTCGGTCATCGATGCGTGATATTAATCGGAAATCTGAGAGAACTATGACACAGTGAATTATTTGTATATGTATTTAATTCTACGTCATCGCTTCACCGGATCAATTAAAATTTTGACTATGGCTGGCGATACCATTCTACATTGTCTTTTCTCGAGTTGCAGGGCACATTTTCCTTCGGCATTTGACTGTTCATATTTTTTCGACCAAGCTGGGTTTTTTCTCTTTGTAGCTTTCGGGGCACGTACCTCTTCCGCTTTTCGAAAATATTTCATTATATGATAGCAATGATGAAAAATTATAGAAAAGCGTCTTTGTTCTCGCTTTTCAGCTATACGTCTCGTTCAAATACTGTGAGCTGGATTTACTGCTTCGATTTCAGACACATTGCAAACATCCCACTCTGTGTTCCTTCTTTCACTCTTAGTCTCACAAAGCGACATCACCATATCTGAGTATACTCACTGACTGATTTGCATTGCAGCAACAGATATACCAAAGCTGATACTTAATAGATTCTAGCAAAGCTACCAAACTAGGTTATGTTGACCGAAATATGTCGAAACATAAACCTGCTTTTTGACAAACCCAATGACTCATCTTCCGCAGTTACATTTCAGTGTTCTTGTCCAATTTCCCTGGAAGCGTTTCCTGGCGTTTTCCCTCGGGGGAGTTTTGTTTTACAGATTGAACACAGCAAGCTTTTTCCATGCGAGGAGATGGCACCAGATCCCACTGCTGTATATCGTCTGTCAGTGCAGTGCTAACAAACCGAGATTATATTATCGTGTAAGGGTCCTGTAAGACTCTCGTGCCAGGTAAACAAATTAGCACAACCTCTCGATCATCTTCCTTTAGGCGATAAACATATTGGCCTCCATCAGCCGAATATATACAATACCGCGTCAGTCGGTGGTATGTGTGTGATAGTTTCCTACTTTAGCTGTTTATCTCTTCTGATATTAATAATAATAAATCTCAGGTAAAGACAGATACATTCACTCGTATGTGTAGATACACAAGCACAAGATGGTCTAACTAGATTCCTAATACGAATAGAGGCTCCATTCTGCTAAGCGACTCAGAACGGGGTTCTGAATCTGTATCCTCGACTGTGAAAACATGTACTCTATAATCATATTGATCATGCATATATTCGTTTATATGCGTGAAGAATTGATCACTTCATCTGCGAAATAAAAGACATACATGTATGGACAACAGCATGGCGTCAAGGTTACGTACCGCCAGCCCCCCCCCCCACCCCCGAGGCTGTGTGTTGTACAACCCTTGATAATTTGTCGTCTATGGCAATAAATACTCAAAATAAAATGTAACAATAATGTATATGTTTTCTGAAGGCGTATGAGGAATTCAATTGTGTAATGTACATAACTTTTGCTACTTCCGTGTAGAAAATATCCCAAATTGACAGATTTCAAATTTCATGGTATACCTTGATCAAATACAACTAGAACTAATGAACTGGGTCTCGGTTTTCTAAATTTTTCCCTATTTTTATTTTTAGAGCATTTTAACTAAACTGAATTGACAAAATTCGAGTATTTTTCTGAATTAAAAGTTGAATAATTAAAAAAATAAGTCGAATTTATGTAGCGTACCTTTTTGTAACAGAGCTGATCTAAGGCTGTCATTTTCTAGCGCTGTCCCACGGAAATATCATGCCATAGGCAGACATGATACCCAACTCAGTCACATTATACTGACACCGATCGAACAAGTCCTTGTTCTATCCTCTTCATGCTGAGCGTAAGGGAGGAAGCAACAAGTTCCATTTTTTTCAAGTTTCACATAACAAATATTCATTATAGTGGTTTAAATCCCATTTAAACTTAGAAAACTCGCTAAAAGTTGTCGGGGTGGAAAAGGTTCATACCTGTGCTGATCTGACCAAAGCCTTTTTCTGTTTCTGTATATATCAGGCACAGTCATTAAACCCTCACAATACACAGTGCTATTAGTATATTCCACATATTTTAGGAACAAAATTCAAACCTAAAATTTAACACTACCTAGTCGGGGGGGGGGCACTTTCCGACCCCCTCCCCCCTGTTTTGCTCGTATCTCCGGAACGACAAAACATTGAGAGCTGAAACTCCGTGACCTTTTAGATTATCACATTGGGGTCATTTTGAGCCTATTTGCATGCCCCCCCCCCCCTCCCGAGCAGAGGATCATGGGTAAACTCAAAATGGCAGTCATGTGGGGGTACTAGAAAAGTGATATTTTCGCCATATTTCTTCAAAAATTACGCAAAAATTCAGCGTATTGAGTCAACGCCATTCTATGCATTTTACTGAAACCATATGTCTTAGCATCACCAAAAAAATCCCCCTGATTTGTTTCCCCTCCCACCCATCCCCCATTAACCCTACCAGGCCTGAGAGAGGGAGGCCAAAATGCCCCCTACTAACCTTTCTGCGATCTCTCCGGAACCCAAAAAAATGGAGAGCTGAAACTTCGTGAGGTTACAGGGTATCATATTGGGGTTATTTTGAGCCTATTTGCATAACCTCACGAGCAGAGAATCATGGTTAAATTCAAAATGGCGGCCATGTGGTGTACCAGAAAAAGTGATGTATTCGTCATATTTCTTCAATTTTTTTTGCTTTTCTCTACGAAAAAGTGGCTAAAACTTATTTTATTTCATATCAGATTATTATTTACTAATTTATCATGCAGTTTTTGCGAAGAAAAAACAATAATAAAAAAAATCGATTTTGACCGAAAAATCGTCCAAAATGCTCTTTTTGAAAATGACGTCACATTGACGTTATCATGGCGGCCACCTTGGATTTGTTTACGTTTTCTTGTAGAGCTTGACCCAAAGATATAGTTTGGTAAGTTTCAGCCCTCTAACCTTAGCGATAGTGAAAATATATAGGGAGGAGGGGGCACTTTCCCCCTCCTCCCCCCAGGCTGCAGTACCCCCAAATCGCCCAGGCTAGATAGGGTTAACTACGTATTATTGAAATTGAAATTGTTTTTGTTTTTTGGCAAATACTAGACCCAGTACTGAATAATCAAATAGTGGAAAAAAACAGAAATGACAAATTCTGACCCTGGGAAGACGGGTACGTATCCCTAATGCCATGATGTGTTGACAAAATAAGATTGGAGGATTCGAGCTGGTATAATTGATGGGGTATATTTATGAAATTAGATATAATTTAGATGACACCGACTAATATAACGATATTTTACAAGAATGGTCATCGGTGATAACTGCTTGCAAACAGCGATGATAGATTTTCCTACGAAGTAGGCTACAGATCGCAAATTGTCCGGTAATGAGTGAGTGAGTCAGTCAGTCAGTCCATTCGAATCCTTTCGCCGGCAAAATAAGGAGAACCATTGGCATTAGAACCTTGATTTTTGGCATGAACGTGCATTAGGGCATTGTTACCAGCAAGTTCTGAGCTGATGAAAATTTGATTTATAATTATTTTTGTATTATTTATTGTTAGCTCAGCGAGTGCACTGTCAACCCTTGCCTGTATGTTTCACTGTACATATAACACAGTACAAAACGTGATGTGATAATGAAATAGGAAATGCTAATTTTCCATCATTTGTTAGTGCATATTTCTACACTGCTATTACCAACTTACCATTCTTAATACACTCAATTCAGTATATTGTTATAGATATATGTAAACTGTGGCCTTTAACGTGTATCCTATTTCGCATCCAAACATTTCATCACAGACCAAATCAGGCTTCAAATTTAGGTCAAATTGCCACTGGTGGTGAAATATCATACATCAACCAATTAAGTCAGCCTGGTGCAATAACCCAGCAGAACAAAGAAAGATGTGGTATCATCCTTCAGATTAGCCTGTGAGCAACAATGATAAAAGTTTACTGAGGGTGAAACAAAGCCATCCTGCAAGCCACCCAAGGAATTTATCAGCTTGTGTTGGGACATTTTGTTGGTATCATGTAAGTTGTTTAGTAGTTTACTCATTCAAATCTCCATACCATATTCTCTGTTATTCAACAGACAAATTTCTTTACGGGTTTTAATTGTTTAAGTTTTACTGGGTTTCAACTGCTACAGATAGTAACATAGTACTGATACTGTAGAAATGGGTAGCGTGAATTTAATTATTCCATGTTGAGTACAATTTGTTCACATGAATGGTGGAATGTCTGGACTCTCAAATGAAAGTGTGTTATACATGTACATATCTCAAGCATGTCAGGTTTGAGGAACAAACATGGTTGCAATTAAGATATAATCAAAGAAATTTCGTGACAATTATTGAATCTAAGTAGGCCCCTACCTAACAAAATTAGCTTAATAAAAATGGCCTTCCTGGCGTAAATTGTTTTCTTTTGAGAGAGAATGGTATTTTCTGAGTTAAGAATTTCCTGTATAAAGATAGGTTGTTCAAGGAGGCTTTGTTTTTGCCGCTGTTGTGTGCATCAAGTGTATGGAAACATGATATATGCACCCAGAGCCCTGATCTTCAGCTGTATAAAACTCAACATGTGGCATTGACGGCATGTTTAAAGGGTCTTAATTTATTTTCTTTGGGTAGAATTTAACTAGATAAAGTAACTTTGATCATGATGTGAAAATATGAACACATACTTTGAGGGTTTTTTTTGTACCTCTTAAATATTGACTATATATCACACTGGGATATAATTTAAACACAAAATTACATGTATAAACAAAATATGTCTAAATTTTTCTTGTCATTTCAAATCTTGATCCATTTTGATTCCTTGATTAGCGGATACAGAATCACTGCCACGGAGTGTGTTGGTGTGTCACAGCAATGTAATTCCGATTCACACAACGAATCTGAGGTGGTTTAATGTTTATCAATGAAAAAAATCACCGATCAACCGTCATAGAATATAATGTGAAACAAGAAAACCGGAATAGTACATTCATCAGATTGCCGATACCCAAAATGTGTTGTCTCATATATCTAGATAACAACGTGATGTAGAGACGCTATTTATTCGTCTTTGTACCGGTTATGCTCAGGAGAATGGCATAGAATCATTATTATCTTGTGCAGAGAAGGTGTTGGTCTTGAGTTGAATTACCGTAAACTACATAAATGCTACCTTTCTACTATAGTACTATATATAAAAATTTGTTGTATTGTTGGGAAAATAATGCGATTCAAAAAGTTGTTTGATCCTGGACAAGGGCACTGAAAACCATTAAAGAGATGTAAATGTATTTTCACACGTAAAGTTTGAAATCTACTGAACTTTTTATTATTCAATCTGTTTTCTTTAGTTAAAAAATTGTAAAATTAAATCGGCGATCGTTATTTATTTTTGGAATGAAGGCGCATTAGGAGACTGTTACCAACAAGTTCTGAGCTGACCTACTTTTGATGAAAATATCTGGTGATTTTTTATGAAAATCACTGGCGATTCTGACTTGGGCGGTGCCCATCTTAATATAGGCAGGATTTCAACTGGGGGTGGGGATTTCCAAGAGTTCAGTTCGCGTTCGAGTCCTAATGCCTACTCTACTTCGTAGGTCCTGTGAGGTTAGTCACACTGCTCATGTATTAACAATTTCGTTACAAATCACTTCAGAAATAAACGGACAAAATAAATTTCATACCCTTACGATGTACGGCGGTTGACTAGCTGACTAGCGAATGCGGATTTGACGGCTGTAAAGTTTGATAAAGAACAGATCGGTCCACTCCGATAACAGTCTGCCAAGCGGGCAATGGTCATGACCAATGCCATTACTCCGGCTATGTTTGCCTTTCATTGGGATCAAGTGCCCCAGGCCGGCTAAAGGCTTGCTCGGCAATACATGTTTATCTTTCCATACCAAACATTTCCCTGACATTTGCGGATCAACATCCACTCGTAGATATATTGTAGTATTCCTCCGGGTTTATTTGCATTTCTGTGCCGAAGACAAATGATGTATGGGACAACTGTTCAATTCACCCGCTCTAGTATTTAGGTTTTTACTTTTATGGTCTAATATATGGGCTTGATATAACTCACATTGTGTGCGCGCCAATAGCAACTGATTTATATCGTCGTCTATGGATACACAGAGGTGAATTCAAATGAATCAAATGTTATCCTACTGGATGCGAAATACATTTTTAACTTTCCTAACGCTATTATTGTGTACTGAATCCCGCATAGTTCCGATATTGCGATAAATGGTACTGGCTTAAACAAGGATATCAGTATTTTTTTTTATATTTAATAGTTATTCGTTGACACAAGACAACGTATGCACTCGAAGAGGCGTTGTTCCCGACCGTGAAATGTCACATCAAAAATGTTCCCTATACTACTGAGTGACTATTTTGTTGCAATGTATGGGTGTACACCAAGAACACAGTTATGTCACTAATTTCAGAATAAATCATTCAACGCTATGAAATACAGACTAGCAAAACAATACTATAAGCTGACGTGTCATCCACTATAACAGTATCTCCAGTAGAGGAATAACACATTAAAGTAATTAGAGCTTAGCGACAGGCCCAAGATCAGGACAAGGCTGTGGTTAATCAACAGCTGTCGGAGCTTTTCTTAGCAACACGACAGACAGTCGAGTGATGAACGCAGCTGTCGCCCTTAGAATTCCCCCGTTTTATTCATAGGAGGAACGGCTCGAATAGATTGCGTCCAATGATGAAAAATTAAGCAAGGTTAAAATGAAGCTATCATCACGGATAAATAATTGAGAACTCGGGAATCTATCTTGGCCCAACGTGGCGAGGTGAATATTGATTGCTTGGTAGAACTGATTTTTAGGTCCAAGCAAAACAGCGTTGACGACCTGAGAACGACGAACCTTTGGGTGAACCGTTGCATTTGTAGCATGTAAAAAAAACTGAGGAAACATAGAATATATTAAAAATTCTGATCCCACAATCTCTGATTAAAGGACTGATAATACCAGAGCTGCTGATAGGTGATACAAACGTGGTAAAATATCGAAAGGAATCGCCAATCCCGGCACAGATCAGCAACCGTGGTCTGCGAAAACCGCTTCTGTTTCACCCATGACCAACGCGGTTTTCTTAAAAAGTTGTGGGTCGGTTTGAAATAAATAAAATTGCAAAAGTAAGACAAAAGTGATCGAACTGGTCATTATTTCTCGCACTGTCCTTGAGTTCGGTATTTCAGTTGTTTATGAGCTGAATATACAACAGTTACATTTCGTTGTTGGCGATGACCTATATTAACCCTATCTGGCTTGGGCTTTTTGGGACCTGTCTTGGCCTGGGGGGAGGTGGGGGGGAGGGGGAGTTGTCCGAAATGACCCTGCTAATTATTTTTCTTAACCCTTGAGCTAGGGGGCTGAAACTTACCACACACTACCTTTGGGTAAAACTCTACCAGAAAATGTAAGAAAAAATCCAATATGGCCGCCTTGATGACGTCACAGTGACGTCATTTTCAACAACAGCATCTTTTGGTCGATTTTTCGGTCGGATTTTCCGAATCTTTTATTTATGCAATTTCTCCGCAAAAACTGCATGATAAATTAGTAAATATTAATGTGATGTGACATAAAATAGCTTTTGCCCACTTTTCATCGCGGAAAAGCAGAAATTTTGAAGAAATATGACCGCCATCTTGAATTTACCCATGGTCCTCTGCTCGGGGGTAATGGAAATAGGCTCAAAATGACCCCAATATGATAAACTATAACGTCAAGGAGTTTCAGTTCTTCATTTTTGTTTTGTTCTGGAGATAGCACAGAAAGTTTGGTGGGAGGGGCAATTTGGCCAAGCAAAATGTTGGTGTTACTGGAAACAGTCACGTTATTCAGCATTGTGTTTCGTTATTGTTTATTGATTTGATCTGTTAGCTCTTCATCAAAAATAGTGTTTATATAATAATAATAATAATATCAATAGAACATTTATGCTATAGTCCCGATTTAAAAGCTTGCATTTTCCACGAAATTGTGTTACTCCTGTCTTGTGCAAACCCCACTCAGTGTGTTGAGCGGATACTAAATTCGATGCAAATAGAGTTTCGGTTTCGGATATCTATATCCTTGAATATTCATCGCCAGTATACCCGTTTGCGCAAGTAACATGAAATTAATAAAATTACAAATCCTGGGAGGTAATGCTACATCTGGATATTAGAGGTATATGACAACACTGGCCAACAGGGAACCTATGTCTGATTAAGATGGATGAGGTACAGTTATTAATTCATGTTCGTTCATGATCCGTTCACGCCTTCTCCAGAAGGTGTGGATTTTATGTACTGGCAGCATAAACAAGTTTATTCGCCTGGCATGAGCTGCCAAGCGTTTGAATCAATAATATCCTCAGGCTGTAAAGCCTCTTCGTATTTTCTTGCAACAAATACTTGATATCGAAGTTAACAAGCTTTCGCAATTCATAACTATTTAATGTTATTGAGTCAGCCTGTCTGTCAGAGAAAATCGTGACTAGTTTATTACCCAAATTATTTTAATATATGCTGCGATGGAGAGGTTTATATTCAAAAATATAGAATTCCTGACTTGTTGCCGTTGAGACGAACGTGCCCTCCGTTCCCACACCTCATAGAGTTGACAATGCTTGCCAGTGATGCTGACGAGAGGAAGCTCACCAACGCGTTAAGAGCGTAGCGTGCAAGATCTGTGGCGTTACGTTTCGTAACTTGTGTCTAATCCCGCTTAGCCCGAGGCTAGGGGCCGTATGAACCTATGTATTTCAAGATGCTCATAGTTTTAACAGACACAACCAAAGCATGACTGAGATAAATGTACGTCGTACAACGTATATCATATGGATTAAGAATACTGATTAGCGATACGGATTTGATATTTTTGGAACATCATGATGTCTTGCTGTCTTTATTGAAAACTGTTGACCGCTTCTCTCTTGCAGGAAATAGCCTAGTTTTATGTATACTATGATTTATCCTATTAATTTGGTGCTAATGCTGTTGTATGAATTGGGTATTTCGATTATGGACACGAAAATTCTTAAACGGATGACGGCTGAATATTGAATTGGGGACTAGACGCTTATATTCTTGATGTTTGATCGTTTGATGTAATCAATATAGGATTTTATAGGGATTTTCTTCGATTTCTGCAAATGGGATGTTTATTACCTGTTCATCTGCAATTGTTATTGTGGACCAATAACTCTCTTCAGTCGCATCTGATTATATCCGATGTAAACAGGTTCTATTATATAATGAATATATTTGCCCTATGTTTTTACCTCCGTCGATCAAGCGGAGGTCTAGGAGAGCAACGTGAAATCTCCCGCCACATAATTGTCATATGGGGAACCCACGACTCATGTGATTTCCAATACGGTTTGCCATGGTTCCCGACGAAATTTTGAAGCCACATTTCTGGACACTATTGCAATAATGGGGAACCCTCATTGCAATGCATTTCAATCGGCCTTGCTTCTGTAGTCCGGTTCCATCCCCCATCATGCCTCACGAGTTACATGTAGCTGGCGGCTTCCAGCGGGAGATTCAGCATGGCGGCTCGCCAGCTTGTAGACATGGACGATGCGATTTTTGGCTGTTTTTCTGGTAAGTTTATTGCCGCCATGTTATGTCATTACAACACAATCATTCCTAGCAGACAACTCGTCATTTCTATATATCGCAAAGTATATGTCGACGCCAACCAAATAGTCCAAGATGTTGTTGTTGCATATCACATGCACGAGAGGTCATGCACGCACTGACTGGAAGACAACAGCACAATCGACGATGCCCTGTATATAAATTATATTTCCTTGGGGGGGGGGGGCTATTTATTTTGGCATTAATTTCTTGTGCATTTATCAAATATAATTTACCAGCATTATTGTAATGAAGCATCAAATCACAGTTTATTGTTTGTCAAACGAAACCACATGTGTCTCTGTCCTAATTCCCATTTCAAAGGTTCATCCCCCAGCAGCATACATGTCAACTGACATTTCAATACACTGAATTAAAAATTATTCTTGAACCTATCAAATTACCTTGCCTCAGGATACCATTCTCAGCTTTACAGTCCATTTAAAATGAACGAGTGAAAAAAGTTGAATAATGGTTTGATTTTGCAGAAGCACTAAATTGATCTACCTGTGTGAGTCTGTAAACTTATTAATAAAGCTGATAAATAATATACATATACTTTTGGTTTGACAACATTGTAAACCTTTTCTTTTCATTTATCCTAACACTTTAGTGACATCCACATTGTGTGCTGTGACACTTGTATGCCACAAAACCCCTTTGGAGTATAATGCAGTTTCAAGTCCAGCTGGTATGTACCCTACTACATGTATAATTACTGATCTGCACGTACACCATCAGATATCTTTTGATGAAAAATAATGTGCTTATTAAAACCTGATATTCTGAAAACTTATTCTGAATTGTAGTTGAAACAAAGGAGTGTCTACATTCCACATGTAGCCTACATTATTGAGATTTTTGACTGATAGCATGGATAGAACCTTTCCTAATTTTTTTGTAAGCCCTGGACATACCACTGAGCAAGTATTTGCCAAACGATCACATTTCACATGCTTTGTTCAGCCCCCGTGATCTGGAACCAAACAGACAGTATCACTAGATGAAAGAAGCAGATCGTGATATACATTTCAGGTTTTACTGATGCCAAATGACTTGAACAGAAGACAATTAGACAAAAAGAAAATCAATAAATATATCAATAAATAATAAATTACATAGAAAATTCTCTTGTTTTTGCAAGGGGGACATCAGACACACAGCACAGACCATTCATTCAAAGTTTACCTTCCATTGGGGAGACACAAATATTCCCCAAACACAGTATACGTATTCTCTTTTGTGATCTAATTTTCGTTTATCAAAATATTGCACCATAGAGAAGTTACTGATATAAACAATCCTGTCTTAGATTATGATATACTGGATTCTTATCATGCTCATGCCACTAACATGAACACCATTGAACTCCAATCCAACCAGTGATCAAAATCCATCATCGTTCTTCAGCATTCATATTATTGATCACTCATAGATTGGATTAAGTTCTCATAGTACTCAGTTCTCATTTCATACTTTTGCAAATTCTTGTAACATGGTCAGGTCCCAGTTCTATTAAGTAAACGTATGAAAGGTGCGAACTGGTATAATGGATTTCATCTTGTTGTGTATGACGAAAGAATGAAATATAATGAAGGCCATAAACATTTTCAATGAAGTGAGTTTTGATATTAAATATGTATACAATTGATTCCAACCTGCAGGTCATGGATTCAGCACTTCTGATATCAGATGCAACAGGACTGTTACACAATGGATGTACTGGATGAAATGGAAAAACCAAAACAGACTATTGATTGGTTCAGCTGTGTCAGAAAGGTGTGGAATGACAGAGGTGGTGAAAATCAGAGCCAGTGATTGGCCACAACCCCCCCCCATTGGATATCAGCTGATTCCTCAGGAAATAAACATTACACATGTAATGACCACCGGCAGAGTGATACATGTGTCAATCGGTCAGACATTTCCAAGGATGCCCAGTTCTAACTTAAAACAACCATGCCGGACTTCATTCCTTCACTCAGAATAATTGGATCTAACTTTTACAAAACCTGCAGCTCCCAATAGCTCCTGGATCTAGAACACATAAATGAAGGGATCTAGTTTATCGGTGCTATGGCAAAAATATCATGTAGAATGGGATTGTGTGGATAATATCAGATCCATGGAAGTTGAAGTCCTGCAGCATGCTCCACAAATATCATCAAAGGTCATAACACTTTCTGGTCTGCACCAGTGTGGATCTATACTTTTTTTTACAAAATTATCTCCCTTGACCAGGTGAGGACTTGAATGTGTCTAAAATGATTTAGCTTCTAGAAACAAAGACTTCATTTCCTGAGTAGAGGTAAAAACCGAACATATTTTGATTATTTTATTCAAATTTTAATTCCACTTCTGGTATATGTACATGTATAAAATACATACAGAATGAACTGCATACAGAATAACACAAAGAACAGGTATATGTATATCTCATTACATTCTTAACCAAAGTTAAATACCTGGATGATATTACAACAATACCATGGTGTTATATATTGTTATGATTGGCTTAACTTAACTGAAGGTATTTCTAATTTGAGGTCAATGGGCATTCATATTAAATTTATTTTCATAACTTCATTTATTTTCACAAAGAGCAACATAATCGAGATTAGCAAGTGGAGTTTTACAACATAATATAAAAAGCATAAGTTTATTGTAGACATATATACCCCTGAATATCTGTTACCATTATTCAGTCATAATATTGTCTTTAATATATTGATGTCGACAAGGAATAAACATAATTATTTGATAGTATTATTAATTGTATGATGTTGTTTATGATTAACATGAACTTTTTATTTGCTAGAATCCAGCCATTTGTTCCATATGGGCAATATTCTCACCAGCCATCACCATTCAATGTACAAGTCCATGGTCATTGATACAGTATGGTGAAGGTGACCTGTAAAGCCAGTATACCAAATTATACCGAGCGCATTGAATCCTCATCACATGATGCTGAGAGAGATCAGAACGGAGTGTCGGTAAAATCAGGTGTGTTTTATAGAGGATTCTCTCAAAGATGATTCTATAGTACACATACAATATATGAGGTGTTGATGTGTAGGGCTTATAGCACAAAATCACAAGCAAGTTGGTACAACTAGGCACACAGGGTCTCATTTCTGCCGCTAACGTGTTGATTTGGGTGGGGGCGTCCTCTCAGGGGGAGGTGGGGGTGGGATGGGGCCCAATGTCTCAAGCAGTATTCCAGGTTTTCCATCAATATACTCTATTCCATACCCCAACATTTCAAGCACGTCAAATCGGACAAAAATTATTTGCTGGGAATGGGACTTCCACATCCCTGGCTGGACATGCTAGTGGGGAACCCTCAATCCCAGGTTAATTACCATTGGTGAAGTTAACGTCCAGCAAATGCAAAATTGAACTTGGCATCCAGCCCTATGTTATTCAGTGATGTATTCCCCTACGGACCCTGTTGCCTCGACGGAGGTCTTTGCGCTCATCCAGCGCTTGTTAGATTCATAAACCATGTAAATGACGTAGGTTAGATGTGCTTACCCCCCAAGTCACCGATAGGTTACAAATAATGTGAGACAACTATATTCTGACAGGTTTACTCTATTCTTGAACATCATCGCTAGCACTGACTCTTCGTGACTTGCCGTCTTCATGATGTATTGACGATCAACCAAAATGACTAGAACAAATACGTGGCTTCCGTATTATTGGCAAGGGTGTTCATTAAGCGTATTGTTTGTTATTAGAGCAGTTACTGGAGACATGTTTGTTATTAGAGCAGTTACTGGAGACATATGCTGGCGAGCAGTTACTGGAGACATATGCTGGCGACATATTTGAAAACAACAACTGCCGTTATAATCTCCCCTCTTATAAACAATTATGACTTACTTTAGCCGCCAGTAGGCCAGGAGATATACTACAGACTGCTCCACTGAATGGTGGGCGGAAATGGAATCGCAAATACCGCTAATACTTTACAAGTATACTTTGAACTACCATCAGCTGGCTTCTGAAGCAATATACTTTACGGGCAAATATCGGAGCGTTAAACTGCGTCCAACCCGATAATCAGCAGTCGTTCAGTCGCGCGGACGCCAAAAACACACAGATATAATAAACACTGGAATTAATACAAAATCGTTTGAGCTTGAGGCAGGCTGTCGATGAAGCTACGTGTTGGGAATCTAGGTTAATATATGCAAATATGTATTTCTCCAATGTCCAATTCGTATATAAAAATGCGTTTTAACATGTTCAACTGCAAGGCAACTATATGTATATAGCCTTACATATGAATAAATATATTATTGCTATTGAAATGTCCATAAAATGGACGAAACCAGTTGAGCAGAGCAATATACAGTTTAGCTCTAAATTCTACATTCATATATATATATATAACTGATTCATGTTTATATACATCTGATCCATGTTTCAGTGAGTAGTCGTTCTGCTCGGATAAATGAATACTATGGACAATCCCAAAGCAGACAAGGAATCGAAATATAAACTATCAATCACATCAAATTGTCTCTTGCAACTTGATGGTCACAGAACCCCCGGTTGTACCTCTCGTCATATCAAATATGTCTAACAGGTATATAAATCCTCAAAATGGATTACTATGATATATTGTGAGTTTTTTATCAGTTCTATTCGCCACCATATATGGTATATGAATTCACTGCCCGACTCCGCGTCTGCGCGCGACTGAACGACTGTTATAAATTCACTGCCCGACTCCGTGTTCAAGACAAGTGATCCGATACAACACTGGTAGAAGCTTGCTTCCGTTCTACTGCATATAAGGGTTAGGATTAATGCGATATCAGAATAATCTGAGTTTCTCATTATCAATCATGTTTACACCCAAGCGAAAATATGGCATAACCAAATACGATCAGCATATAGGTGAACCCGTTGGTAACAATTGTGCCCCTCTTTTGACGGATCTAAATCTATATATGTTCTCTTGTGAATACGCGTATACACAGGAATTACTAAAAGATGATCATTCCAAAGCCCGTTCATCATTTTAGTTTATGTAATGATTCATTAACCCTATCTGGCCTGGGCTTGTTAGGACCTGTTGTGACCTGGTAGGGTCTTGCCCATTGAGCTAGGGAACTGAAACTTACCACACTATACCCTTGTGTCAAGCTCTACCAGAAAGTCTAAAGAAATCCAAGATGGCCGCTTTGATGACGTCACAGTGACGTCATTTTCAAAAACGGCATTTTTGTTCGATTTTTCAGTCAGATTTTCCGAATTTTATATTTATGCAATTTCTCCGCTAAAACTGCATGATAAATTAGTAAATATTAATGTGATGTGAAATAAAATAATTTTTGCCCGCTGTTTAAACCTACATTTATAAACGTTTATTTTAGGAGAAAATTCAAAGTTTCCATAGTTTTTAATTTATTTTTCAGACTAGAGCAGACCATCAAGAAAGTATATGTGTGCCTCAGCTCTTCAAAATTGTATCCAAATCTTTTCCTGTCGAATTTTATGTGTTTCCAAATGAAGAAAATTGGATGAAATGTCATGGTCACAATTTGAACATAATTGGTGAACAACCAAGATAACATTGACAAAACTGTGGCGCAACTATTTTCTGTACATAGCTCAGAATAACTATGCCAAATTGTGAACCCCCATGATGAATACATGTTGAGGAATAAGCTCTTTACTTCTAAAACTGCAGAAATCCAGTAATGGAATTGAAGTCAGCGTTACATAAGGGCCTACGAACTGATAGTGATAACCCAGGCTGAAGTTTTTGTGTGAGACAAGTTTAGATTGCCTGCTTGGAGAGTCACCAGTTATTGTGTGAGATAAGTTTAGATTGCCTGCTTGGAGAGTCACCAGTTATTGTGTGAGACAAGTTTACATTGCCTGCTTGGAGCGTCACCAGTTATTGTGTGAGACAAGTTTAGATTGCCTGCTTGGAGCGTCACCAGTTATTGTGTGAGACAAGTTTAGATTGCCTGCTTGGAGCGTCACCAGTTATTGTGTGAGACAAGTTTAGATTGCCTGCTTGGAGAGTCACCACTTAATCAGGCGAACAGGTTTCCACACATAATAAAAGTGTGGGTTAAAATTGCAAATAAAGAAAGATGTATTCACCAAAATAATCTGACCTGGAAAAGAATCAATGCAGTATATACTGTATAAACGTGCAATAGATTTGTTTTCGTCAATGTGCTAATGAACATATTAATATGTTGGATGAGTATCTCAGTTACGCTTTGATGGCCCCTAACCTAGGGCTAACAGATAATATATATCACGAAATTTAAGGAACTCGAAACCCAGGCGTTTGATTTTATTACCTTGCTTTACCAATTTTGTAGCAATTACTAACGTTTGGTCCGACATTCATATTCAGGTGTCGTCCGGTAAAGAAAATCCGCATCCATAATCCAAAGACCTATTCCGTATTCCATATAACAGCATCTGTACCAAAAAAAAAAGACAACCATAGTATAAGCATTGACTAGTTTCGTGCAAGAGATAAGCGGTCAACAGTTTTTTTACGATGCCGGCAAGACGTCATGAAGCTCCAAAAATATCAAATTCGTATCGATGATCAGTATTCTTAATCCATATGATATTCGCAGTGAAGTAATTTAGTGAATGATGTATCTCAGAACACCTCGAGGATCTTGAAGTACATGGGTTCATATGGCCCCTAACCTCGCGGTTTTAAGCAGAATTGAACACAAGCTACGAAACGTAACGGCATAGATCTTGCACACTACGCTCGTATTTTAGTGTCAGTATACGACAGGTATCGCCCAATTTGAGAAACGTTGAGTGAAGACGCTTGGTGGTAAAGTCCTGTTTTATATGTTTTTGAAATAATGCTTTGTGACGTTGATTAAATTCGTCACATTTAACACAGGATCTAGCAAATGCTACTAGACGAGATATGTACACACCATATGCAGGTCTCACTGGAATATTCTTGTCCAGAAAAGGATAGTTTACGATGTCGAAATTGTAATCATTTCTGTTGTCATGAAGTGGACGAGAGAGAAGGACCCGTTTCCTTTTCATAGAGATATAGGCCTAAATATGATGTGCCGTTTGCCAGTGAAGGTGGATATATATCCTTCACTGTGTCATTTATATAGAGATCGTCTATATAGCATTAGGTGGATGAGAAGGAACGGGTTTGAATTGATTGGTTTTTGAAAGCGCCTGCATATAGTCATATTCGTAAGAGAACAGATACAATGCCTTGTGATGTTGATTGAAACCATCAAGATGTTGACACACGAACTCCAAAGTCTATAATACTATCAATTATGTCATGTTCGTTCGAATGGAAGTAAACAACTTACAGTCTAAATGGATCATCGTATTTAGAATCTATCAATGTGGAAAAGAGGTTATTCCAATGACGACGCTACGAAAAGAGAGGTGATTATAATTTTGACACTGCCGACTACCTTTTTCTTGATAGTAAGGGGAGATTGAGTGAGTTAGGGTTTAACGTTTAGGCCATATCGACGATATAACTAACTACGATATGATTTAGCTGAACATGTGTGACTATCCATGTCCAGTTATCATGTAGGGGAAATTAATCTCTCCGTGGCAACATACATGGTACCAAATTGGAGCGATATGCAAGAGGCGGGAAAATTGACGTCTGGCGACTAAAAAGCAGTCATATGACTCTGCAGGAAAGCATTGACGTCTGGCGACTAAAAAGCAGTCATATGACTCTACAGGAAAGCATTCGTCGACACCTAACATTCAGATTCGGCGGATTCTCGAATGTAGCCTCAGTATCTCAGTCGCCCTTTTATTGCAGGTGTTCACGTGGAGACAATGAAGTATCCACACGGCCTCCAGCACCGGCTTAGTCGAAATTAGATACACTAGCTCGGGAGCTGTGATGACAGATCAGCTCAAACAACTCATCTGATGTTAATGGGTGAGCATTGTGGACGTCTGATGGAGTAAACGCCTCAAAGCTCATGCCGCTCACACACCTGGGTGTTTCCTGGATATTAGCATCACGGAAGAGCCCGTATATGTCGTATACTTGTAGCCCATAAATGTCAAATCGTTCGAAGCCTGTCAAGATTTTAATAGCGTTGCAAACCAGTTTGCATCAATTGGTTTGACCGGGTTATACCACCAAGCTCCATCGCTCATAGTTACTGTACTAATTACCCTGGTGTAGCAGATTTACGTTAGGAAATTGTATCTGAATCGGCTTACAAGTGAACTAAGGCTCATCATCATCGTGTAATCAAACATTTTTATCATCGCGAAATGTCTTCTATAAGAACCTAGGTTGTGTTTAAATAATATATATTATGTATGCCTGGTTGGATCTTGTTGCCAATAGTGTCTTATGAATTATGGAAGCGGAAATTCCATTGGATACAATCCGGTTTGGTGCGCGTACACATAAGCCCCTGCTGAGCCGTGACGTGGCGTGGTGGTGTAAATACAGCACAAAAACATTGGGCCTGATGATACAGTATAAGCTGTTGATGATACAGTATAAGCAGTTGATGATACAGTATAAGGGTCTTACGGTACATTATAAGCAGTTGATGGTACAGTATAAGCAGTTGATGATACATGTCATAGTATTACAGTATAAAGTTAGACACTGAGGATATTTCTAGAATGATAGACCTGAGGTAAACATGTTTATGTTCTGTTGTATTCATGGAATTTTCTCGTAATCGTGACCGATTTATCGTAAGTGAATTATGTGAGTTATCCGTCTAGTGTTTTCTCGAACATTCTGTGATTGCAAATGGCTGCTCTACGTACAGCCCCGTATGACCTGATAGATTGGTGCATAGCGCCATCTGTACATGCATCTATGACCTGAGCGGTTAGTACGGAGCGCCATCTATACATATAGATTTTCATCGTATTCAATATTAGACATTCTTGATGTTTCTGGAATGAGAAAGCACTAGTTTATCTGGGTTAATTATGTCGAACTTTCTCGTAACTGTTATAATTGTATTAGGGTTAAATCTTACGTCATTGCTATACCGATGGAAGTTTCTTGATCTGATAGAATAATCTCGAATTCCCGATAAAAGTATAAATTGCTCGAAGTTTAGTGATCGAAAGGAGATTCGAACGGCTTCTATTGGGTGCATAACTGGACATTATCTTTGACTGAGATAACTGACTGCTGGATTATATATTCCAGTTGGATTACTATTGTGTGTTTGACTGCGGTTTTATCTACGTAATTGTACTGACGGAAACTGGACAACAGCTGAGCGGTATTGGACTATATTTCTGCACGCCGGCACGAACTGTATAGAGATTTGTACGTTAATACAGGCTCGAGAGATACACCGGTATAACATTGAACAGTAAGATTTTATTTGACGTTTGTTTGCTGTATTGACCTAACTTAATTTGTATATGATTTTAGTATTGTAAATAAATATTTGTTTAATAATCGACTTCACAAATCTTTCTGTTGCGTATTTCTATTATCGTTTAGACGTAACATACAGTATAAGGGCCTTACGGTACAGTATAAGCAGTTGATGGTACAGTATAAGCAGTTGATGATACAGTATAAGGGCCTTACGAGACAGTATAAGCTGTTGACGGTACAGTATAAGCAGTTGATGGTACAGTATAAGGGCCTTACGATACAGTATAAGCTGTTGATGGTACAGTATAAGCAGTTGATGATACAGTATAAGGGCCTTACGGTACAGTATAAGCTGTTGACGGTACAGTATAAGCAGTTGATGATACAGTATAAGGGCCTTACGATACAGTATAAGCTATTGATGGTACAGTATAAGCAGTTGATGGTACAGAATATGCAGTATAATTGGACCTGATGGTACAGTATAAGCAGTATAATTGGGCCTGATGGTACAGTATAAGCAGTATAATTGGGCCTGATGGTACAGTATAAGCAGTTGAACTTTGGATAAAAAATGTCGTTGACCGTCTTACCGTCCGTGGTAAACGCGTATGCAATGGTTCTATCAATCAGATTAACAGGGCTGTCCGACCAGCTTTAATTTATTTGTCTAGTGGCATATAGTTCTTCATGACAGAATTGTCCATTGTTTGTTACTAGCATGAAACTTGACACACGTCTGGACGTACTTGAGACGATCATTTTGTGATATGGTGTCAAACTGAGGAAACACTGGCTAACATGAAAACTGATGCATATTATGTGAATTAATATATCAATTAAGCGGATAGTACGTTACCGAAGGCATTAGTGTTCTAATATGGTCCATCGATCAATCATGTGATATCAAGTTGGGACCCCTCAAATTGACAAAAAAATACACTTTACTGATACCCAAACGAGCATTTCGTCCTGGATATAGATGCAAATTGTAAGTACAAAGTCTAGTTACAATCAAGATGGAATGAATAATAGAGACCATTTTTTTAAAATTACGGAATGTGCCAACAAATTTTCTAGTAGTCGCTCATATCTTAATGCTGCCAAATTCCGTTTTGGGACCGCAATCACCAACAGATGGAATTTCATTGCGTCAGTGCGCTTCGGTTGGTGCAAGCCCGCAAAACTGTTTGGACAATGTCTGACACTGTCAGATGTGATTAGAAAGACGGGACTAATAAATAAGCTGCACATTTTTACATTATTGAACGATTAGGCAACGAGCATCTATCAAATGTATTGTTTAGTGAACTTCGAACACCGATCGCTCGAAAGTGGAATTTGCGTGGACGGGATATTATTTATAGCCTTATTTTAAACTGACTGACCAGGATTCCAAGCTTCAGACACTAACGATTGGTACTCCGAGCTCCGACCGTTTGAACTTACGTCATGCCGTTATGGCTAAGGTTTGACAAGGGAACATGATTGCATTTGATTTCAGCTGTTTTTAATGTTTTAGTATCAATTGCCATAACCTATCTTAACCTATCTACATCCACATTGATACGAAATAAAATGACAATTCGAAACTTATATAGTGTCGAATTATGAACTTTTAGCTCCAAATGCGTCCTCTTCGAACTATATAAATTTCTCCACGCCGATTTGCGGTCTTCCTGAGACGAGACAGAAAGCATCCTCCCCCAGCTAGTTTTCCCAATATCATAAGCTTTCCAATGCGCCACAGAACATTGGCAATCTCAGGATTGGTTGTATCAGTGGAAGCAATTAAATTCATATGTGATGGATATTATTAACCCTACCTGGCCGGGGGGAGGGGGGGGGGCAAAATGCCCCCCCCCCCTACCAAATTTCTGCGCTATCTCCGGAACGACAAAAAACGGAGAGTTGAAACTCCGTGACTTTATAGTTTATCATATTGGGGTCATTTTGAGCCTATTTACATAACCCGCCGAGCAGAGGATCATGGGTAAATTCAAGATGGCGGCCAGGTGGGGTACCAGAAAAGTGATGTTTTTGTCATATTTCTTCAAAATTGCTGCTTTTCCGCGATGAAAAGTGGGCAAAAACTATTTTATTTCACATCACATTAATATTTACTAATTTATCATGCAGTTTTTTTCGGAGAAATTGCATAAATAAAAAAATTGGAAAATCTGACCAAAAAATCGACCAAAAAATACAGTTTTTGAAAATGACGTCATTGTGACTGGTTTCTGGTAGAGCTTGACCCAAGGGTATAGTGTGGTAAGTTTCATCCCCCTAGCTCAAGGGATAGGAAAAATAATTTGGGTGGGGAGCCATTTCGCCCCAGGCTTGGACAGGTCCCAAAAAGCCCAGGCCAGATAGGGTTAAGCACATTTTGCACAAGACACATTGCTGGGTTTTCTACCAATAATGAACCTGTAGGTGAGTTGTATTGCTATCAGTGGAAGTTGTACGGAAGAACAGTTGTATTTTGTCGATATGGGGAACGATGGACATCGTTGTCTTTTCTCGAAGTTCACGAATATGAATATTTTCCAACGGTGAAGAAGCTCCTATGTGTTTCCATGCTATGAGAACAATTACAGTCAAACATATTTTGATCAGCTTTATAGATTTTTCAATTGCGAGAGCTTTTATCGAAAGTTAGTTTGTAAGATCTCTTTGGTAGTATGAGAGAGAATTTGATTATAAATTATTTGAAAGTAATCGGTATGTTTAATACATTTTAATGCAAATATCACTTCTTTGATACGTTGTATCGTTCGTTGTTAGAGTTTTGATGGAGTTTTGAGGTTTTTAGGTAGGGCTTTCTACATTACCTGTTGCTACACACCTGAAATATTACTACCGGAATAGCCATAGCAGACTCTATGATAGAAGCGATCGCTCGTTTCAATGCCTTGACCTGGTATATCGGTTAAATTAATCTTTAAATTCAATTAATCTTGCCCGACGCACGTTGTTTCCGTTGATCTGATAGACTGTAGAGGACCCTTATACCATGCAAAGCTCAAAAACAGTTAGCAGTATACGCATATGTCTGTCCATATTAGATTACAATGAAATAGACAGTGTGGTTAGAATGAAGCTATTGTCAATGATATATCAAGGAGTCAATCTTCCATCCACGTTTGGTGAAATCAAAAAAGGCAGAAGTGACATGGGTGTATTCATTAAACTACGAATCACGGCACATAAGTTGCAAATAATCGTTTTTGTCTGAACAAACATGAAATATTCGTTGCTGATATTTTCGTCTTAGAAAATCCGTCTTTTTAAGAGATGAGGATCCGATGAAGCCTGTAGAGAACGCCTCTCTTAGAATGCATTTTGGCCATATTGATTTGGCCAAATTCCGGGCTAGACTGCTGAGGATATTTGAAGGATTACAATGGAAGGTCCGGACGCTCTACGAAACTATGGTATCAAACCAGACAGACTCACTGCATCACAATCAGTGTTACATTAACCCTACCTGGCCTGGGGGAGGGGGGGCGGAAAGTGCCCCCCCCCCCCTTAGTGAACTTTTCTCTGCTGCTCCGAAACGACAAAACCGAGGAGGCTGACACTTTGTGACTTTTAAGCTTATCTTATTGGGGTCATTTTGCCTATTTGCAAATACCCTCGGGCAGAGGATCATGGGAAAATTCAAAATGGCGGCCTTGTGATATCCGCGAATGTCGTGTTTTTCAATCTTTTCGATCAATTTCTTCACATTTTCCTTGCCTAAAAGGCATTGAAAGTATTTCTATTTATGCAAAACTAATTATTCTACATTTTATTTGATTTTTTTCGAGAGAAAAATCGGAAAACTGAAAATTTCGAAAAATCGACCCCAAAAAGGCCGAAAAATGGCTTCCGAGAAGATGACGTCACTGTGACGTCATCGTGGCGGCCATAGTGGATTTTTTTACGTTTTTCGGCAGAGCTTGAACCAAAGATACTGTGTGGTAAGTTTCAGCGCTCTAGCCTTAGTGGTAGAGAAAATATATAGGGGGGGGGGCACTTTCGGCCCCCCCCAGGCTGCGATACACCCCAAATCGCCCAGGGCAGATAGGGTTAAACTAAATCATGGAAATAAGTATATCACGGTGCTTAGGATCGCACTGAAGAGTCTGTGTATGATGACGAAGAAACAATCTTTGAAATATCAAAGAACTAACTCGACATTATAATGACATACATGTAATTCAACTAATTATCTCGACATTTCAAAATAGGTACCCTCATATCGCATTGCTGTTATCTCGGAAATTATGATAAATGACTGAAAGACTTGAAACTTTATATGATGACATTTCAGAATATATATTGCTCGTCATAATACTTCCGCAGCTTATTTACCAAGAATTCCCAAAATCTTCTTCTATTGAGGAAATGCTTTTCTAATATGCTCTTGGTGGTGCCAGTCATGATCAGAGACATGCTCTTGGTGGTGCCAGTCATGATCAGAGATATGCTCTTGGTGGTGCCAGTCATGATCAGAGATATGATATTGGTGGTGCCAGTCATGACCAAAGATATGCTCTTGGTGGTGCCAATCGTGATCAGAGATATGCTCTTGGTGGTGCCAGTCATGATCAGAGACCTGCTCTTGGCGGAGCCAATCATGATCAGAGATATGCTCTTGGTGGTGACAGTCATGATCAGAGATATGCTCTTGGTGGTGCCAGTCATGATCAGAGATATGATATTGGTGGTGCCAGTCATGACCAAAGATATACTCTTGGTGGTGCCAGCCATGATCAGATATATGCTCTTGGTGGAGCCAGTCATGATCAGAGATATGGTATTGGTGGTGCCAGTCTTGATCAGAAACCTGCTATTGGTGGTGCCAGTCATGATGAGAGATATGCTCTTGGTGGTGCCAGTCATGATCAGAGATCTGCTCTTGGTGGTGCCAGTCATTATCACAGACCTGCTCTTGGTGGTGCCAGCCATGATCAGAGAGATGCTATTGGTGGTGCCAGCCATGATCAGATATATGGTCTTGGTGGTGCCAGTCATGATCAGATACATGCCCTTGGTGGTGCCAGTCATGATCAGAGACATGTTCTTGGTGGTGCCACTCTTGATCAGAGACCTGCTCTTGGTGGCGCCAGTCATGATCAAAGATATGGTCTTGGTGGTGCCAGTCATGACCAGAGACATGCTATTGGTGGTGCCAGTCATGATCAGAGACATGCTCTTGGTGGTGCCAGTCTTGATCAGAGACCTGCTCTTGGTGGCGCCAATCATGATCAGAGATATGCTATTGGTGGTGCCAGTCTTGATCAGAGACCTGCTCTTGGTGGAGCCAGTCATGGTCAGAGATATGCTATTGGTGGCGCCAGTCATGATCACAGACCTGCTCTTGGTGGTGCCAGCCATGATCAGAGAGATGCTATTGGTGGTGCCAGCCATGATCAGATATATGGTCTTGGTGGTGCCAGTCATGATCAGATACATGCCCTTGGTGGTGCCAGTCATGATCAGAGACATGTTCTTGGTGGTGCCACTCTTGATCAGAGGCCTGCTCTTGGTGGCGCCAGTCATGATCAAAGATATGGTCTTGGTGGTGCCAGTCATGACCAGAGACATGCTATTGGTGGTGCCAGTCATGATCAGAGACATGCTCTTGGTGGTGCCAGTCTTGATCAGAGACCTGCTCTTGGTGGCGCCAATCATGATCAGAGATATGCTATTGGTGGTGCCAGTCTTGATCAGAGACCTGCTCTTGATGGTGCCAGTCATGGTCAGAGATATGCTATCGGTGGTGCCAGTCATGATCAGGGACCTGCTATTGGTGGTGCCAGTCATGATCAGAGACATGCTCTTGGTGGTGCCAGTCATGATCAGAGATATGCTCTTGGTGGTCCCAGCCATGATCAGAGATATGCTATTGATGGTGCCAGTCATGATCAGAGACCTGCTCTTGGTAGTGCCAGTCATGATCAGAGATGTGCTCTTGGTGGTGCCAGTCATGATCAGAGATGTGCTCTTGGTGGTGCCGGTCATGATCAGAGACCTGCTCTTGGTGGTGCCGGTCATGATTAGAGATGTGCTCTTGGTGGTGCCAGTCATGATCAGAGATGTGCTCTTGGTGGTGCCAGTCATGATCAGAGATGTGCTCTTGGTGGTGCCGGTCATGATCAGAGACCTGCTCTTGGTGGAGCCAGTCATGATTAGAGATGTGCTCTTGGTGGAGCCAGTCATGATCAGAGACCTGCTCTTGGTGGAGCCAGTCATGATTAGAGATGTGCTCTTGGTGGAGCCAGTCATGATCAGAGATGTGCTCTTGGTGGTGCCAGTCATGACCAAAGATATGCTCTTGGTGGTGCCAATCGTGATCAGAGATATGCTCTTGGTGGTGCCAGTCATGATCAGAGACCTGCTCTTGGCGGAGCCAGTCATGATCAGAGATATGCTCTTGGTGGTGACAGTCATGATCAGAGATATGCTCTTGGTGGTGCCAGTCATGATCAGAGATATGATATTGGTGGTGCCAGTCATGACCAAAGATATACTCTTGGTGGTGCCAGCCATGATCAGATATATGCTCTTGGTGGAGCCAGTCATGATCAGAGATATGGTATTGGTGGTGCCAGTCTTGATCAGAAACCTGCTATTGGTGGTGCCAGTCATGATGAGAGATATGCTCTTGGTGGTGCCAGTCATGATCAGAGATCTGCTCTTGGTGGTGCCAGTCATTATCACAGACCTGCTCTTGGTGGTGCCAGCCATGATCAGAGAGATGCTATTGGTGGTGCCAGCCATGATCAGATATATGGTCTTGGTGGTGCCAGTCATGATCAGATACATGCCCTTGGTGGTGCCAGTCATGATCAGAGACATGTTCTTGGTGGTGCCACTCTTGATCAGAGACCTGCTCTTGGTGGCGCCAGTCATGATCAAACATATGGTCTTGGTGGTGCCAGTCATGACCAGAGACATGCTATTGGTGGTGCCAGTCATGATCAGAGACATGCTCTTGGTGGTGCCAGTCTTGATCAGAGACCTGCTCTTGGTGGCGCCAATCATGATCAGAGATATGCTATTGGTGGTGCCAGTCTTGATCAGAGACCTGCTCTTGGTGGAGCCAGTCATGGTCAGAGATATGCTATTGGTGGCGCCAGTCATGATCACAGACCTGCTCTTGGTGGTGCCAGCCATGATCAGAGAGATGCTATTGGTGGTGCCAGCCATGATCAGATATATGGTCTTGGTGGTGCCAGTCATGATCAGATACATGCCCTTGGTGGTGCCAGTCATGATCAGAGACATGTTCTTGGTGGTGCCACTCTTGATCAGAGGCCTGCTCTTGGTGGCGCCAGTCATGATCAAAGATATGGTCTTGGTGGTGCCAGTCATGACCAGAGACATGCTATTGGTGGTGCCAGTCATGATCAGAGACATGCTCTTGGTGGTGCCAGTCTTGATCAGAGACCTGCTCTTGGTGGCGCCAATCATGATCAGAGATATGCTATTGGTGGTGCCAGTCTTGATCAGAGACCTGCTCTTGATGGTGCCAGTCATGGTCAGAGATATGCTATCGGTGGTGCCAGTCATGATCAGGGACCTGCTATTGGTGGTGCCAGTCATGATCAGAGACATGCTCTTGGTGGTGCCAGTCATGATCAGAGATATGCTCTTGGTGGTCCCAGCCATGATCAGAGATATGCTATTGATGGTGCCAGTCATGATCAGAGACCTGCTCTTGGTAGTGCCAGTCATGATCAGAGATGTGCTCTTGGTGGTGCCAGTCATGATCAGAGATGTGCTCTTGGTGGTGCCGGTCATGATCAGAGACCTGCTCTTGGTGGTGCCGGTCATGATTAGAGATGTGCTCTTGGTGGTGCCAGTCATGATCAGAGATGTGCTCTTGGTGGTGCCAGTCATGATCAGAGATGTGCTCTTGGTGGTGCCGGTCATGATCAGAGACCTGCTCTTGGTGGAGCCAGTCATGATTAGAGATGTGCTCTTGGTGGAGCCAGTCATGATCAGAGATGTGCTCTTGGTGGTGCCAGTCATGATCAGAGATGTGCTCTTGGTGGTGCCGGTCATGATCAGAGACCTGCTCTTGGTGGAGCCAGTCATGATTAGAGATGTGCTCTTGGTGGAGCCAGTCATGATCAGAGATGTGCTCTTGGTGGTGCCAGTCATGATCAGAGACATGCTCTTGGTGGTGCCGGTCATGATTAGAGATGTGCTCTTGGTGGAGCCAGTCATGATCAGAGATATGCTATTGGTGGTGCCAGTCTTGATCAGGGACATGCTCTTGGTGGTGCCAGCCATGATCAGAGACCTGCTCTTGGTGGTGCCAGTCATGATCAGAGATATGCTCTTGCTGGTGCCAGTCATGATCAGGGACATGCTCTTGGTGGTGACAGGCATGATCAGAGATGTGCTCTTGGTGATGCCAGTCATGATCAGAGATGTGCTCTTGGTGGAGCCAGTCATGATCAGAGATATCCTCTTGTTGGTGCCAGTCAGGATCAGAGATGTGCTCTTGGTGGTGACAACCATGATCAGAAACATGCTCTTGGTGGTGAGGGTCATGATCAGAGACATGCTCTTGGTGGTGCCAGTCATCATCAGAGATATGCTCTTGATGGTGCCAGCCATTATCAGAGATATGCTCTTGCTGGTGCCAGTCATGATCAGAGACCTGCTATTGGTGGTGCCAGTCATGATCAGAGACATACTCTTGATGGTGCCAGTCATGATCAGAGATATGCTCTTGGTGGTGCATATCAGAGATATGGTATTGGTGATGCCAGTCATGATCAGAGACCTGCTATTGGTGGTGCCAGTCATGATCAGAGACATACTCTTGATGGTGCCAGTCATGATCAGAGATATGCTCTTGGTGGTGCCAGCCATGATTAGAGATATGCTATTGGTGGTGCCAGTCATGATCAGAGACCTGCTCTTGGTGGAGCCAGTCATGATCAGAGACATGCTCTTGGTGGTGCCAGTCATGATCAGAGATGTGCTCTTGGTGGAGCCAGTCATGATCAGAGATATGCTCTTGGTGGTGCCATCCATGATCAGAGACATGCTCTTGGTGGTGCCAGTCATGAACAGAGATATGTTCTTGGTGGTGGCCGCCATGATCAGAGATATGTTATTGGTGGTGCCAGTCATGATCAGAGACCTGCTCTTGGTGGTGCCAGTCATGATCAGAGATATGCTCTTGGTGGTGCCAGCCATGATCAGAGATACGCTATTGGTGGTGCCAGCCATGATCAGAGATATGCTATTGGTAGTGAGAGTCATGATCAGAGACCTGCTTTTTGTGGTGCCAGTCATGATCAGAGACATGCTCTTGGTGGCACCAGTCATGATCAGTGACCTGCTCTTGGTGGTGCCAGTCATGATCAGAGATATGCTCATGGTGGCGCCAATCATGATCAGAGATATGCTCTTAGTGGTGCCAGTCCTGATCAAAGACATGCTCTTGGTGGTGACAGGCATGAACAGAGACATGCACTTGGTGGCGCCAATCATGATCAGAGATATGATATTGGTGATGCCAGCCATAATCAGAGACATGCTCTTGGTGGTGCCAGTGCTGATCAGAGACATACACTTGGTGGTGCCAGTCATGATCAGGGACATGCTCTTGGTGGTGCCAGCCGTGATCAGAGACCTGCTCTTGGTGGTGACAGTCATGATCAGAGATGTGCTCTTGGTGATGCCAGTCATGGTCAGAGATGTGCTCTTGGTGGAGCCAGTCATGATCAGAGATATGCTCTTGGTGGTGCCAGTCATGATCAGAGATGTGCTCTTGGTGGTGACAGGCATGATCAGAGACATGCTCTTGGTGGTGAGAGTCATGATCAGAGACATGCTCTTGGTGGTGACAGGCGTGATCAGAGACATGCTCTTGGTGGTGCCAGTCATGATCAGAGACATGCTCTTGGTGGTGAGAGTCATGATCAGAGACATGGTCTTGTTGGTGAGAGTCACGATCAGAGACCTGCTCTTGGTGATGCCAGTCGTGATCAGAGATATCGTCTTGGTGGTGCCAGTCATGATCAGAGATATGCTCTTGGTGGTGCCAGTCGTGATCAGAGATATGCTTTTGGTGGTGCCAGTCATGATCAGAGATATGCCCTTGGTGGTGCCAGTCATGATCAGAGACCTGCTCTTGGTGGTGCCTGTCATGATCAGAGATATGCTCTTGGTGGTGCCAGTCGTGATCAGAGACATGCTCTTGGTGGCACTAGTCATGATCAGTGACCTGCTCTTGGTGGTGCCAGTCATGATCAGAGATATGCTCATGGTGGCGCCAATCATGATCAGAGATATGCTCTTGGTGGTGCCAGTCCTGATCAAAGACATGCTCTTGGTGGTGACAGGCATGATCAAAGACATGCACTTGATGGCGCCAATCATGATCAGAGATATGATATTGGTGATGCCAGCCATGATCAGAGATATGCTCTTGGTGGTGCCAGTGCTGATCAGAGACATACACTTGGTGGTGCCAGTCATGATCAGGGACATGCTCTTGGTGGTGCCAGCCGTGATCAGAGACCTGCTCTTGGTGGTGACAGTCATGATCAGAGATGTGCTCTTGGTGGTGACAGTCATGATCAGGGACATGCTCTTGGTGGTGACAGGCATGATCAGAGATGTGCTCTTGGTGATGCCAGTCATGATCAGAGATGTGCTCTTGGTCGAGCCAGTCATGATCAGAGATATGCTCTTGGTGGTGCCAGTCATGATCAGAGATGTGCTCTTGGTGGTGACAGGCATGATCAGAGACATGCTCTTGGTGGTGAGAGTCATGATCAGAGACATGCTCTTGGTGGTGACAGGCGTGATCAGAGACATGCTCTTGGTGGTGCCAGTCATGATCAGAGACATGCTCTTGGTGTTGAGAGTCATGATCAGAGACATGCTCTTGTTGGCGAGAGTCACGATCAGAGACCTGCTCTTGGTGGTGCCAATCGTCATCAGAGATATGCTCTTGGTGGTGCCAGTCATGATCAGAGACATGCTCTTGGTGGTGAGAGTCATGATCAGAGACATGCTCTTGTTGGTGAGAGTCACGACCAGAGACCTGCTCTTGGTGGTGCCAGTCGTGATCAGAGATATGCTCTTGGTGGTGCCAGTCATGATCAGAGATATGCTCTTGGTGGTGCCAGTCGTGATCAGAGATATGCTTTTGGTGGTGCCAGTCATGATCAGAGATATGCTCTTGGTGGTGCCAGTCATGATCAGAGACCTGCTCTTGGTGGTGCCAGTCATGATCAGAGATATGCTCTTGGTAGTGCCAGTCGTGATCAGAGACCTGCTCTTGGTGGCGCCAAACATCATCAGAGATATGCTCTTGGTGGTGCCAGTCATGATCAGAGATGTGCCCTTGGTGGTGACAGGCATGATCAGAGACATCCTCTTGGTTGTGAGAGTCATGATCAGAGATATGCTCTTGGTGGTGCCAGTCATGATCAGAGATCTGCTCTTGGTGGCGCCAGGCGTGATCAGAGATGTGCTCTTGGTGGTGCCAGTCATGATCAGAGATGTGCTCTTGGTGGAGCCAGTCATGATCCGAGATATGCTCTTGGTGGTTCCAGTCATGATCAAAGATGTGCTCTTGGTGGTGCCAGTCATGATCAGAGATGTGCTCTTGGCGAAGCCAGTCATGATCAGTGATGTGCTCTTGGTGGTGCCAGTCATGATCAGAGATGTGCTCTTGGTGGAGCCAGTCAGGATCAGAGATGTGCTCTTGGTGGTGCCAGTCATGATCAGAGATGTGCTCTTGGTGGAGCCAGTCATGATCAGAGATGTGCTCTTGGTGGAGCCAGTCATGATCAGAGATGTGCTCTTGGTGGTGCCAGTCATGATCAGAGACCTGCTCTTGGTGGAGCCAGTCATGATCAGAGACCTGCTCTTGGTGGTGACAGCCATGATCAGAGACATGCTCTTGGTGGTGCCAGCCATGATCAGAGACATGCTCTTGGTGGTGCCGGTCATGTTCAGAGACATGCTCTTGGTGGTGCCGGTCATGATAGAGACGAACTTGTGTCGCAAGTATGACGTGCCTACAATTCGATGTTTCATAATATTTGTGCGAATTTGTGGCAGAATCTGCAATTGTAGTCCTGACACTACGAGAGAGACATGGGATTAAATTTCACGTCGCTTTCAGCAATATTTCAGCTATATAGCGACAAGCAACATAAAATGATACCGTAAAATAGACCAAAATATGCCGTTTTTGAAAATGATGTCACTGAGACGTCATCAAAGCGGCCATCTTGGATTTTATTTTTACATTTTCTGGTACAGCTTTACCCAAGGGTATGGTGTGGTAAGTTGCAGCCCTCTAGTTCAAGGGGTAAGAAAAATAATTAGGAGGGGGTGGGGGGTGGGCAGGATACGTCCCAAAAAGCGCAGGTTAGATAGGGTTAATAAATCTTCATGAGTCAGTCGTGAATGACCGATTGTACAAGGCATGATGATAGTAGTTAGAAATGTTGTGGTCAGACTAAGATGACTATAACCAACACTTGGCTGAAAGTAGAAGACAAGATATATACATGTAGGCCTACAGACTTGTATTTTATTTCTGGTGGTATGCAGACTACAAGAGAATAGATAGAAAAGTGTTCATAATTACATGTGAAATATTTCTTCTAATTACAATAGTTTACATATTAACTGAAGATCGTACTGCTCTCATGGAGAGATGTTTGGATAGAAAAATATAGTCGCTAGCTGTAAATTACCGAGTGTCAGATTAGCAGATGAAACGTCTGAATTTGAGGAGTTATGTGAACTGTTAGCAGACATGCGTGTTGTGACTGGGATGTTAGAATATTGGGAGGCCAATCTGTACTTTTTCAAAACTACTCGAACATTGATTGCTTGACCCTATTTTTCAGCTTCGATGTTCTCTTTTGAGACTTATTGTTTATGAAAATCGCATTATAATATCCGCCGACACTACAGTAGCGTGTCACGGACAGCTATATGTTTGGTGACATCTTGTATCGCCTCTCTGAAATGCTCTGAATTTGGATGCTGTTGTAAGTACATATCATTTGCAAATTTAGCTGAAATGGCTTCTCAGATATTCTACCTCACGTTTTAGTAAGAGAACCACTGGACATAGTATAAATAGTCGTATTGAATTGTACAAAGTGCTCTCTGTTCTACAGAAACATGAAAATCTCATGGTTATACTGGATGATCACGGATCTTAACTGGTTTGAATGAGTTCGGCGGAGTAACCTTCCATGAATATTCCTTGTGGTATCGAAAATGCCGACTGACTACTGAATCCACAGACTGGCATCTGTATCCACGGGGTTCTTCATGGTCGTCGGCTGGCCACTGAATCCACACACTGACGTCTGTATCCATGGGGGTTTTCATGGACGTCGGCTGGCCACTGAATCCACATACTGACGTCTGTGTCCACGGGGTTCTTCATGGACGTCGGCTAGCTACTGAATCCACATACTGACGTCTGTATCCACGGGGTTCGTCATGGACGTCGGCTGGCTACTGAATCCACATACCGACGTCTGTATTCACGGGGTTCTTCATGGACGTCGGCTAGCTACTGAATCCACATACTGACGTCTGTATTCACAGGGTTCTTCATGGACGTCGGCTGGCTTATGAATTCATACATTAACTTCTGTATCCACGGAGTTCTTCATGGACGTCGGCTGGCTACCGAATCCAGATACTGACGTCTGTATCCACGGGATTCTTCATGGACGTCGGCTGACTACTGAATCCACATACTGACGTCTGTATCCACAGGGTTCTTCATGAACTTTGGCTGGCTACTGAATCCACATATTGACGTCTGTATCCACGGGGTTCTTCATGGACGTCGGCTGGCTACTGAATCCAAAAACTGACGTCTGTATCCACGGGGTTCTTCATGGACGTCGGCTAGCTACTGAATCCACATATTGACGTCTGTATCCACGGGGTTCTTCATGGACGTCGGCTAGCTACTGAATCCATATACTGATGTCTGTATCCACGGGGTTCTTCATGGACGTCGGCTGACTACTGAATCCAGATATTGACGGCTGTATCCACGGGGTTTTTCATGGACGTCGGCTAGCTACTGAATCCACATACTGACGTCTGTATCCACGGGGTTGTTCATGAACTTTGGCTGGCTACTGAATCCACATATTGACGTCTGCATCCACGGGGTTCTTCATGGACGTCGGCTGGCTACTGAATCCATAAACTGACATCTGTATCCACGGGTTTCTTCATGGACGTCGGCTAGCTACTGAATCCACATACTGACGTCTGTATCCACGGGGTTCTTCATGAACTTTGGCTGGCTACTGAATCCACATATTGACGTCTGTATCCACGGGGTTCTTCATGAACTTTGGCTGGCTACTGAATCCACATATTGACGTCTGTATCCACGGGGTTCTTCATGGACGTCGGCTGGCTACTGAATCCATAAACTGACGTCTGTATCCACGGGGTTCTTCATGGACGTCGGCTGACTACTGAATCCAGATATTGACAGCTGTATCCACGGGGTTTTTCATGGACGTCGGCTAGCTACTGAATCCACATACTGACGTCTGTATCCACGGGGTTCTTCATGAACTTTGGCTGGCTACTGAATCGACATATTGACGTCTGCATCCACGGGGTTCTTCATGAACTTTGGCTGGCTACAGAATCCACATATTGACGCCTGTATCCACGGGGTTCTTCTTGGACGTCGGCTGGCTACTGAATCCATAAACTGACGTCTGTATCCACGGGTTTCTTCATGGACGTCGGCTAGCTACTGAATCCACATACTGGCTGTTGTATCCACGGGGTTCTTCATGAACTTTGGCTGGCTACTGAATCCACATATTGACGTCTGTATCCACGGGGTTCTTCATGAACTTTGGCTGGCTACTGAATCCACATATTGACGTCTGTATCCACGGGGTTCTTCGTGAACTTTGGTTGGCTACTGAATCCACATATTGACGTCTGTATCCACGGGGTTCTTCATGGACGTCGGCTAGCTACTGAATCCACATACTGGCGTCTGTATCCACGGGGTTCTTCATGAACTTTGGCTGGCTACTGAATCCACATATTGACGTCTGTATCCACGGGGTTCTTCATGAACTTTGGCTGGCTACTGAATCCACATATTGACGTCTGTATTCACGGGTTTCTTCATGGACGTCGGTTAGCTACTGAATCCACATACTGACGTCTGTATCCACGGGGTTCTTCATGAACTTTGGCTGGCTACTGAATCCACATATTGACGTCTGTATCCACGGGGTTCTTCATGAACTTTGGCTGGCTACTGAATCCACATATTGACGTCTGTATCCACGGTGTTCTTCGTGAACTTTGGCTGGCTACTGAATCCACATATTGACGTCTGTATCCACGGGGTTCTTCATGGACGTCGGCTGGCTACTGAATCCATAAACTGGCGTCTGTATCCACGGGTTTCTTCATGGATGTCGGCTAGCTACTGAATCCACATACTGACGTCTGTATCCACGGGGTTCTTCATGAACTTTGGCTGGCTACTGAATCCACATATTGACGTCTGTATCCACGGGGTTCTTCTTGAACTTTGGCTGGCTACTGAATTCACATATTGACGTCTGTATCCACGGGGTTCTTCGTGAACTTTGGCTGGCTACTGAATCCACATATTGCCGTCTGTATCCACGGGGTTCTTCATGGACGTCGGCTGGCTACTGAATCCATAATCTGACGTCTGTATCCACGGGGTTCTTCCTGGACGTCGGCTGACTACTGAATCCAGATACTGACGTCTGTATCCACGGGGTTATTTATGGACGTCGGCTAGCTACTGAATCCACATACTGACGTCTGTATCCACGGGGTTAAACTCTTTTGTGCGGTTTGATGATAAATAGTACCCCGTAGAATCCAGTACATGCTCAAAATACTTGATCCGCCGGAGCCGATTGATAGAATTTCAGGTGTCAAATAAATTATGTCTGTTCCATTTTTGGATGTATGAGATGCAGACCAATGCGCATATGTGAATTAAGATGCATGGGCACATGAAAAAAGGTTATCTTTCAGCACCATCTTCCTTCATATTGGTCATTTCAAGTACGTTTTTATTTCAAGTGCGGTTTACAAGGGAGGTACGATCACACTTGAACTCAAGTGCGATTTCAGGTTCAAATGATTTTTCATGGAAACAAAAACTCAAGTCAAGGGAGGTTCTCAAGTGTGAACATTTCCTCAAGTGAGGGTTCATGCAATCGGCCCCAGCATTAGCACCAAAGCATTTAAGTCAGTCTGGCAGCCATCTTCGATTGTTTTCAGCTTTGGAGCGCATATAGTATAAAAATTTAGCTTGGTATCCGACATTTACGAATTATGCTAACAACACATAATACCACCTGTTTACACAAACAATATCTACAGGTTCACCTTTGAGGAAACCCGTCTAGTTTTTTATGAGATGTAGTATTATGTTCAGTATATTTAAATCGGCCCCTAAATTGGAGCTTTCTGTAAGTTATGGGTTTGCGCTTTTGTCCTTCGCTTTGGGAGCCATTCAACCCTTCACACGTTTTGCAGATGGGATTTTACCGTATTCTATGTCATTGAATAGGTATATTTGGATTGAAGATATCATTAAGGCATACTGAATAATGCATAAAAACAAAAACGTCACAATAAGACAATTAATATTCCAATACTTTGCTTTCCCAAAGTCAGAGGACAACTAATGTCATTTTGGTACTGTTTGTATAAACGTCAGAGATCTGTTACACCTGCGGAGATGAAAATCACATGTTCATACGAAGTAGGCTCTCATTTGCAAACTGTCCGGTAGTCAGTGAGTGAGTCAGTCAGTTAGTCCATCCGAAACCTTTCGTTGGCAAAATAAGGAGAACCGTTGACATTAGAACCTTGATTTTTGGCATGAACGTGCATTAGGTTACTGTTCCCAGCAAGTTCTTCTCTGGCCGAATTCTGATGAAAAAGATTTATAACTATTTTTATTATTTATTGATCGCTCAGCGAGTGTACTGTCATGCCAATCGGGAACCCTTGGTTGTATGTTTCATTGTGACTTTTGAAGGTTCCCTGATACCAGAAAGCATACGAGATTCAGATCACCTGAGAATGGCTATCTTTGGATGGAATACCCCAATTCCCATATATTCTGGGAGATTACATGATCCAACCTATGCACTACCCTCGGGAGGATCCCCCACCCCTTGGGCAGACCTACTTAGGTGACCTGTACATCTCGAAATTGGCAAAAAACATGTCTTAGTTTAAGTACACACTCAAACCATATCAAACCCTACTTCGTAGGTCCTGTGTCGTTGGTCATACTGCCATGTAATATTATTTTCGGGGTTAATAACATCTTTTTTGTATGAAAGAGAGATAATTCAGGTTCAGCAATATTTCAGCTATTTCGCGACGATCAAACAAATTTCTAAGTACTCAAGCCAATAACTTGGTAATCCAACGCATCAAAACTTACACACATTACAATTTATGTAACAAACCGATTTCTCTCAAATAACCCAAGACCCAGTCCTCCCTCGCCCGCCTAATAGATCTTCCGAAGTAGTCGCTCGATGAAAAGCATCTCTTACAATCTTAAAATCTATGCATTCGATAAGAATATGTTTCACCGTGAGATCTTCGTGGCATAGAATACACCTTGGGACTGACTCTTTTTTAAGTAAATGTTCGTGAGCTAATCATGTATGGCCGATTCTACATCGCCCGATCATGGTTTGATCGTTTCTGGCTGTTCAGATGAGTATAGCCTACAGTTTGTTGTTGTTCACAGCATATCATAAAGATTGAAACAGCCGTCTCACATAAGTACAGATAGAAAGTCTGAAATCGCTATATGGGATTCCAACAGGATCAACCGTGTCCGTCATCTTGAATTTACTCATGATCCTCTGATCGGGGAGGGGAGGGATGGGGGGTGGGGGATATGCAAATCGGCCCAAAATGACCCCAATATGATAAAATATAAAGTCACGGTGTGAAGACTCTCATTTTTAAGTCGTTCCGGAGATGGCGCAGAAAGTTTGGTAGGGGAGGCGGGGGAGGGGGCATTTTGGTCCCCCAGGATGGTAGGGTTAAGCTCCTGATGGTGATAATATGTACAGTCACAATCAAAGCGTGATTGGGATACATCATTCTCTAGATGACGACTTTACGACGAATATCATATCAGCGAAACGGATTTGATACTTTTGGAACATCATGATGTTTTGCCTGCATCATTTAAAACTGTTGACCGCTTCTCTCTTGTAGGAAGCTAGCCTATGTCTATGTATACTATGAATGTCTGTTTTTTGTATTTGGTGCTAATGTTATTATATGGAATACGAATAGGTCTTTGGATTATGGAAGCGGATATTATTTAATACGACGGCTAAATTATGAATGAGGGACTAGACGCTTGTAATACTAATCTGAACGGCCAGAAACGTTTCTGATCAGACGATGTAGAATCGCTGAACATTTACTAAAAAAAGTCCGTCTCAAGGTGTGTACTATGCCACGAAGATCTCACAGTGAAACATATCCTTCTCGACTATATAGATTTTAAGAGATTTTCTTCATCGGGCAGCTACTTTGGAAAATCTTTTTGGTTGGGTGAAAGACTGTATCTTGGGTTATTTGAGAGAAATCGGTTTGTCTTAATGTGTCTATGTTTTGATGTGTTATTAACTTGAATACTTACAATTTTGTTTGGTCGTCTCTATATAGCTGAAATATTGCTAAACGCGACGTTAAACCGTAACTCTCTCTTTCTCTTCCTTATTTGAAATGCGACGTCTCACCGCAAACACGATGTGTGCCTATTGGGATTTAGTTTGGGAGAAATCAGCTGCTCGATCGATGTATTTCTTTAATGAAGCTATTCCCCTAGTGTAGACCTACTAAACATATATTTTATATCTCATACCGATATGATCAAAATGTCACATGTTATGGATTCTGAAGTGTTAGCGGATCCTAGGAGGTTTAACGCCAGTCTCCCCCGTTATTGTCACATTGACGCATGCAATGCCAGTCTCGTTATTGTCACATTGACGCATGCAATGCCAGTCTCGTTATTGTCACATTGACGCATGCAATGCCAGTCTCGTTATTGTCACATTGACGCATGCAATGCCAGTCTCGTTATTGTCACATTGACGCATGCAATGCCAGTCTCGTTATTGTCACATTGACGCATGCAATGCCAGTCTCGTTATTGTCACATTGACGCATGCAATGTCAGTCTCGTTATTGTCACATTGACGCATGCAATGCCAGTCTCCCTCGTTATTGTCACATTGACGCATGCAATGCCAGTCTCCCTCGTTATTGTCACATTGACGCATGCAATGCCAGTCTCGTTATTGTCACATTGACGCATGCAATGCCAGTCTCCCCCGTTATTGTCACATTGACGCATGCAATGCCAGTCTCCCCCGTTATTGTCACATTGACGCATGCAATGCCAGTCTCGTTATTGTCACATTGACGCATGCAATGCCAGTCTCGTTATTGTCACATTGACGCATGCAATGCCAGTCTCGTTATTGTCACATTGACGCATGCAATGCCAGTCTCGTTATTGTCACATTGACGCATGCAATGCCAGTCTCGTTATTGTCACATTGACGCATGCAATGCCAGTCTCGTTATTGTCACATTGACGCATGCAATGCCAGTCTCCCCCGTTATTGTCACATTGACGCATGCAATGCCAGTCTCCCCCGTTATTGTCACATTGACGCATGCAATGCCAGTCTCGTTATTCTCACATTGACGCATGCAATGCCAGTCTCGTTATTGTCACATTGACGCATGCAATGCCAGTCTCGTTATTGTCACATTGACGCATGCAATGCCAGTCTCGTTATTGTCACATTGACGCATGCAATGACAGTCTCGTTATTGTCACATTGAAGCATGCAATGCCAGTCTCGTTATTGTCACATTGACGCATGCAATGCCAGTCTCGTTATTGTCACATTGACGCATGCAATGCCAGTCTCGTTATTGTCACATTGACGCATGCAATGCCAGACTCGTTATTGTCACATTGACGCATGCAATGCCAGTCTCGTTATTGTCACATTGAAGCATGCAATGCCAGTTTCGTTATTGTCACATTGACGCATGCAATGCCAGTCTCGTTATTGTCACATTGACGCATGCAATGCCAGTCTCCCCCGTTATTGTCACATTGACGCATGCAATGCCAGTCTTGACGCATGCAATGCCAGTCTCGTTATTCACATTGACGCATGCAATGCCAGTCTCGTTATTGTCACATTGACGCATGCAATGCCAGTCTCGTTATTGTCACATTGACGCATGCAATGCCAGTCTCGTTATTGTCACATTGACGCATGCAATGCCAGTCTCGTTATTGTCACATTGACGCATGCAATGCCAGTCTCCCCCGTTATTGTCACATTGACGCATGCAATGCCAGTCTCGTTATTGTCACATTGACGCATGCAATGCCAGTCTCGTTATTGTCACATTGACGCATGCAATGCCAGTCTCCCCCGTTATTGTCACATTGACGCATGCAATGCCAGTCTCCCTCGTTATTGTCACATTGACGCATGCAATGCCAGTCTCCCCCGTTATTGTCACATTGACGCATGCAATGCCAGTCTCCCTCGTTATTGTCACATTGACGCATGCAATGCCAGTCTCCCTCGTTATTGTCACATTGACGCATGCAATGCCAGTCTCCCTCGTTATTGTCACATTGACGCATGCAATGCCAGTCTCCCTCGTTATTGTCACATTGACGCATGCAATGCCAGTCTCCCCCGTTATTGTCACATTGACGCATGCAATGCCAGTCTCCCTCGTTATTGTCACATTGACGCATGCAATGCCAGTCTCCCCCGTTATTGTCACATTGACGCATGCAATGCCAGTCTCCCCCGTTATTGTCACATTGACGCATGCAATGCCAGTCTCCCTCGTTATTGTCACATTGACGCATGCAATGCCAGTCTCCCCCGTTATTGTCACATTGACGCATGCAATGCCAGTCTCCCTCGTTATTGTCACATTGACGCATGCAATGCCAGTCTCCCTCGTTATTGTCACATTGACGCATGCAATGCCAGTCTCCCCCGTTATTGTCACATTGACGCATGCAATGCCAGTCTCCCTCGTTATTGTCACATTGACGCATGCAATGCCAGTCTCCCTCGTTATTGTCACATTGACGCATGCAATGCCAGTCTCGTTATTGTCACATTGACGCATGCAATGCAGTCTCGTTATTGTCACATTGACGCATGCAATGCCAGTCTCCCCCGTTATTGTCACATTGACGCATGCAATGCCAGTCTCGTTATTGTCACATTGACGCATGCAATGCCAGTCTCGTTATTGTCACATTGACGCATGCAATGCCAGTCTCGTTATTGTCACATTGACGCATGCAATGCCAGTCTCGTTATTGTCACATTGACGCATGCAATGCCAGTCTCGTTATTGTCACATTGACGCATGCAATGCCAGTCTCCCTCGTTATTGTCACATTGACGCATGCAATGCCAGTCTCCCCCGTTATTGTCACATTGACGCATGCAATGCCAGTCTCCCTCGTTATTGTAACATTGACGCATGCAATGCCAGTCTCCCCCGTTATTGTCACATTGACGCATGCAATGCCAGTCTCCCCCGTTATTGTCACATTGACGCATGCAATGCCAGTCTCCCTCGTTATTGTCACATTGACGCATGCAATGCCAGTCTCGTTATTGTCACATTGACGCATGCAATGCCAGTCTCCCTCGTTATTGTCACATTGACGCATGCAATGCCAGTCTCGTTATTGTCACATTGACGCATGCAATGCCAGTCTCCCCCGTTATTGTCACATTGACGCATGCAATGCCAGTCTCGTTATTGTCACATTGACGCATGCAATGCCAGTCTCGTTATTGTCACATTGACGCATGCAATGCCAGTCTGGTTATTGTCACATTGACGCATGCAATGCCAGTCTCGTTATTGTCACATTGACGCATGCAATGCCAGTCTCCCCCGTTATTGTCACATTGACGCATGCAATGCCAGTCTCGTTATTGTCACATTGACGCATGCAATGCCAGTCTCGTTATTGTCACATTGACGCATGCAATGCCAGTCTCGTTATTGTCACATTGACGCATGCAATGCCAGGCTCGTTATTGTCACATTGACGCATGCAATGCCAGTCTCGTTATTGTCACATTGACGCATGCAATGCCAGTCTCGTTATTGTCACATTGAAGCATGCAATGCCAGTCTCGTTATTGTCACATTGACGCATGCAATGCCAGTCTCGTTATTGTCACATTGAAGCTTGCAATGCCAGTCTCGTTATTGTCACATTGAAGCATGCAATGCCAGTCTCGTTATTGTCACATTGACGCATGCAATGCCAGTCTCGTTATTGTCACATTGAAGCATGCAATGCCAGTCTCCCCCGTTATTGTCACATTGACGCATGCAATGGCAGTCTCGTTATTGTCACATTGACGCATGCAATGCCAGTCTCGTTATTGTCACATTGACGCATGCAATGCCAGTCTCGTTATTGTCACATTGACGCATGCAATGCCAGTCTCGTTATTGTCACATTGACACATGCAATGCCAGTCTCGTTATTGTCACATTGACGCATGCAATGCCAGTCTCGTTATTGTCACATTGACGCATGCAATGCCAGTCTCGTTATTGTCACATTGACGCATGCAATGCCAGTCTCGTTATTGTCACATTGACGCATGCAATGCCAGTCTCGTTATTGTCACATTGACGCATGCAATGCCAGTCTCGTTATTGTCACATTGACGCATGCAATGCCAGTCTCGTTATTGTCACATTGACGCATGCAATGCCAGTCTCGTTATTGTCACATTGACGCATGCAATGCCAGTCTCGTTATTGTCACATTGACGCATGCAATGCCACACTAAAAGTCCATCGCGACGAATGAGATTGTTCCTTCCACTTCCCACTGAGTGTAATATTATATATGGCAACATGGAAATCAAGTCAGATTAAACATACCATTCCTTCATCTCAAAGACAAGTAGCGTCCCTCATTTATACGAGCAGAGAAGCTCTGATAAATAACTCAGTAGTTGACCATAACCTTATTTTTATGAGCAGTTCGGCGGAGCAAATGGAATGGTACATTTTACTCGACATATCAATCCTTTCATCTTCCCTGTCATCTGGGTCGTCTGTTCAAATAGGCAGACAGATATGAGGCGCCGTTTGTGACAATATTGTCAACGACAAATATATAGAGTTAAAACCAAAATATAAAGTCGCCGTTTGTGACAATATTGTCAACGACAAATATATAGAGTTAAAACCAAAATATAAAGCCGCCGTTTGTGACAATATTGTCAACTACAAATATATAGAGTTAAAACCAAAATATAAAGTCGCCGTTTGTGAAAATATTGTCAAACACATATATAGTTAAAACCTTTGTAAATATATATATAAAACGAAATAAATAGGGCCTATATATAAAGTTTTTTTTTTTTATTTTTATAAATATTTTTTTAACCATAAATAACGATAGGAAGTTAAAACGTTAAATGTAACGTAAATATAAAGTACACGAACAAACTTAAATATAAAGTAGAAACAGGATATGCCCAAAGGAAGCTGCGCAATCGATGTGCGCGCGAGTGATACTGGTTAATCAAAACTGCAACTGGGTTCTGAAGCGAAACTATGACAGCGGTGAAAGCCACTCGCATGTCCCAGATGTGGCGAATCAAACAATAAGATCACGTACCTGAACATATTTCAGCTCACTGCCATTATAATTTAGTAGAGGCCTATTCCAATTTTCAACAATTACTGTTGTCATTTACAATCGTACTTCAGAGTTATCACATCAATTAGATATAAGTACATCTACTTATAAATCAACATAAGATATCCTAGCCTGCAGCCAATATCATAGCCTGTCCCTTTGATGTTCAATCCACGATTCCGCTGGCCAAGTCGCTGGTTGCTATTTGCCGCATAAAAACATCAACAGAAGTTGAAATAAAACATGCGCAATAACGATGTATTAATTATGCGCAGCACAAATATTAGGCAATTTGAAATCATACTGAATATGAGCATATTTCATTGATCAGAATATGACCATTCATAGCTTAGTTATAGGATTTGTAATTATATTGTCGTTTTTGTAGGGTTAGGGGCAGGCGAAATTGGGCAAATACATGTAGCTAGAAATGGTAGGCTGAGTTTCTAACAAGTAATCATAGTGGGATATAGATATTATTACTATTATTAAATTATGTTTGAAAAATACCATTGTGATATACTGTTTAAGACTCATATGTGAGTGTGTATATTATGCGTATAGAAATTCTCGAACAGTGGAGCCTTGATCCACGTACATTAATAGATGCGCGGGTTTTTGTCTCAAAAAAGACTTTGCCAAGTGACCAGACCAGAGTCAGATCTGAGTTAGGTAAGCTCACTTGATGAAGGCCCAGCCATGCAGACTCGGGGTAAACATGATAAGGTTTGTGTGTGAAATGTAGGTTGTCGTTCAGTGACAGCATGGACAGGTAGTGAGTTACGTGACCTGACTGAAAAGTTTCGAATGGACGACGACCTTTCAACGAGTATTTGAGAAGTATCACTATTTCTATTACAAAAACATACGATTATCGCGACGCAAGAATTCAGCTTCGAACCTAGTTGCATTCTTGTTAATAATTTTGAATCTATTCGGAATTTAGAACATATACACCGAATATGGAGAAAATGACATGACTTTCACATATTACAGGTTATGTACACGGATACCCCATATCTAAGGTAAAAATAGTATTATATTATACTTTGAAATAATATTAATCCTATCTGACCTTGCGATTTGGGTGTTTCGCAGCCTTGGGGGTAGGGGAAGAAGCGCCCCTAAATATTTTCGCTATCCCTTGGGCTCTAAAGCGATGAAAGTTACCACACATTATCTTTGACTCAAGTTCTATATAGTAAAGGTAACTTTACTACATGTTTCGATTGTATTCCAGTTTAGCAGTAGATTAATATGTACAAGTGTAAATGCACGGAGCAGGCGAAGTTATTATCGTTGTGGCACAATAGACAATAGCTTCGTTAAGTTTATTCTGTAAAGTCGTCTGTTAACTTCAATTGTCCTCGGAGCGTTGATAGTCCGCTCGTGTCCAGGCAAGGTAGTGTTTGTCATGTAACCAAGAGTAATCCTTTGTGTACGTAACTAGGTTCAATAATGATATGAACTATAAATGTGACTCCAAAGAGGGAGATGTGAGATTCCAGGTTGCGGACTTGTACCGATCCTGTAGACCAGTTAGTTGAGGAATTTCCCAACAAACTATAGGATCATTGTGTAACCTGTAAATATCGATGTTCGTTTTGCTAAAGTAAAGTTCACTTATTTAATCAATGCAAGACTGTGTGTTCGCTTCCACTGATCATCGGGTGACCAATATTGACCCTACATTATCTGGTGGAGAAGAGTGGCCTGTTACATAAACTTTGTAACAGTCGATCGACGTACCAAGCTCACCCAGCTGCTGCCTCAAGCTAATATTGGACAGACCATATTCCAGCATGAACACCGGTCTTCAACATTTGCTTGCTGCGCTCTTTCAAGACAGACATCCCGGTTTACAGTGGATCATCAACGACGAAGGTCATACTGTGTGTCTTACGGTTAAATGGATGAAAGGTACAGTAAACTTTTCGAATATCATCCCCGTTTGTAAGACCCGCAAGTCACCATCTACCCTTCGCCGAGACAAACTAAGACTTGAACAATATATCAATCGGAGAATAACACAGGAACCATGGCGTAAAGATATCCAACATCCTGCGGTTAATCGTCACACGTCGGTGTCATCAGTGACCCCCACAGAGTCATTTCCTCTGACAGCACCCATACCCGCCAGTGCATCCACACAGACGGAGGACCAAGAATTCAAAGACATTGCTGTATTTTGTGAAATACCAACTTCCACAGAAACAAAAGAAACTCAGACGTGTTATTTGGCAAAATCCATGGAAACCCAGGTAGAGCATCTTGACGAAATCAATTCGTGCCACACAGATAAAATATCTCTTACCACGCCTATCATTGCACAAGCTGTTCCGCCTGCGATTCCCTCAAAACCTGATCTTTCCTTTGGGGAACCGACTCCAGCGGAAAGAGTAACTGGGAGAATACTCAAACGCAAGTATTTATGTGACTCTGACCACTTCCTGGTGAAGTGGAAGAGTCAGCCAAATCGTTGCAACCAGTGGGTTTCCAGAGATGACCTTGATTCGAGTGGTTTGGAATATTTGACAGTCCACGAAGATCGAATTCCAGGATCACGTGGACCAGAAGAGCATAACGAGACCCGTAAAAGCGCAGTCATGGTACTACCATCAAACGAAATACAAAGCGAACCTGTTGCAAAAATCAGAGTTCGGTACCAACCCATAACCCCAAAGGGAGTCCGAATTTTTGAAGCAAGGAACATAGTGAAAGAATTTCCTGTTACAGACACATTAAATACTGTGAGAAGGGATATTGATAAAAGTATCGAGTCACGCAACTATGCTGTCGCATGCGTTGAAATCAAGCAGATTTCTGATCAACGTGGCAAAACAAGAAATGTTTGGCCCTACATGGTCACACAACCATTGCAGGATATTTTAAAGGATTTCGACGAAGTGACATTATCGTTTATCATTCACTTCCAACACTTTCACTATACTTAAAGTAGACGCTCTTTCGATTTTTTTTTTCGGAGATACGAGGACGTATCTCATCAGCCGAGGGGGTAATGTTGTAAGGGTATTTCCATAACCCGTGTCTTTGGTTGGTTAATAATCCTTATCCACCTTCATGAGCGTTTCGTCTCACATCACTTAGAGGTTAGCGATTTTTTTTCCAAACACGGGACGTGTTTTAATTAAACAAGGGGGTGATATAGTAAAGGTAACTTTACTACATGTTTCGATTGTATTCCAGTTTAGCAGTAGATTAATATGTACAAGTGTAAATGTACGGAGCAGGCGAAGTTATTATCGTTGTGGCACAATAGACAATAGCTTCGTTAAGCTTATTCTGTAAAGTCGTCTGTTAACTTCAATTGTCCTCGGAGCGTTGATAGTCCGCTCGTGTCCAGGCAAGGTAGTGTTTGTCATGTAACCAAGAGTAATCCTTTGTGTACGTAACTAGGTTCAATAATGATATGAACTATAAATGTGACTCCAAAGAGGGAGATGTGAGATTCCAGGTTGCGGACTTGTACCGACCCTGTAGACCAGTTAGTTGGGGAATTTCCCAACAAACTATAGGATCATTGTGTAACCTGTAAATATCGATGTTCGTTTTGCTAAAGTAAAGTTCACTTATTTAATCAATGCAAGACTGTGTGTTCGCTTCTACTGATCATCGGGTGACCAATATTGACCCTACATTATCTACCTGAAAATGTTAAAATCCAAGATGGTCAGAAAAAATGAAGAATGGACAGAAAAGACTGAAAACACGACTTTTTGAGATACCACACGACCGCCATTTTGAATTTACGCATGATCCTCTGCTCGCCAGGTTATGCAAATAGGTCCAATATGATGAGCTTTAAGACCACAGTCCAGTCGGCCATAGTGACTGTCCAAGAAATGGGCAAGTCAGAAGATCAATTCTCCATTTGAGCCTGAAATACAATAAAACTTGGCAATATTTTTCGCCCATGTCAAAAAAGACTGAAATGCCAAACAATTTATTAATTAATTTAACCCTATCCGGCCTGCGCGATTTGGGGTGTACCGCAGCCTGGGGGGGGGGGCGAAAAGTGCCCCTCTATATATTTTCGCTATCGCTAAGGCTAGAGGGCGAAAACTTACTACACTATATCATTGAGTCAAGCTCTACAAGAAAATGTAAAAAAAAATCCAAGATGGTCGCCATGATGACGTCACTGTGACGTCATTTAAAAAAAAGAGGCATTTTTGGACCATTTTTGGGTCAGATTTTTCGATTTTTTTATTTTTGGTTTTTCTTCGCAAAAACTGCATGATAATTTAGTAAATTTGATATGAAATAAAATAGGTTTCACCCACTTTTCCATAAAGGAAAGCAAACATTTTGAAGAAATATGACGGAAACATCACTTTTCTGGTACCCCACATGGCCGCCATTTTGAATTTACCCATGATCCTCTGCCCGGGAGATCATGCAAATAGGCTCAAAATGACCCCAATATAATGATCTAAAAAGTCCAGAAGTTTCAGCTCTCAATTGTTTGTCGACCAAAACCAACAGGGGGAAAGTGCCCTCCCCCCCACCCCCACCCATGTCAGGTAGGGTTAAATAATTAATACCATAAAACCGCATTCAGCATTGAAACTGTGATTGAAAATAAAAAAAAATGTACATGTATAGTGTAAACTCAACAGTTCTTTGTAAATGTTCCCCAGATGCAATACACCTCGCCAAATTAAGTCTACAACAAATCCTTCCCCGAAAACTCAGGGTACACTACAACATGCATGTGTATGAAGACGGACAGCTGTTAGCATACACATGTACATGTAGAACAGATTGAGACTGGTCAGTTTTATGATAGAGCAACAGGGTACTGGTCACTCGGTTTCATGCAGCTGTAAATGGAGGATCCACATCCAGTGAATGTTAGTGGACAAGCTGAAATAATTCCATGCATGTTCCATCCAATTGGAGACAATAAGCCCCCGGTCAGGTAGAGTTAGTATCTGGAGGTTTACAAAAAATAGGAAAAAATGGCATGCTTTTGTACACAAACCAGGGAGCTAACTTAGCATTGCTATCACGGCATGGAATGGAGAAACGGTTATATTAAATTATTTTAAAAAATCATCTAAGAAGGTGATTTGTAGCGGTGAATACCATTTGTAGATATAGCCAGTCCACATCGGGATTAATTCTTTGAAATTAGGTACAGGTACAGGCACAGGTACAGGTACAGGTACAGGCACAGGCACAGGTACAGGTACAGGTACAGGTACAGACACAGGTACAGGTACAGGCACAGGTACAGGTACAGGTACAGGCACAGGTACAGGTACAAGTACAGGCACAGGTACAGGTACAGGTACAGGTACAGGCACAGGTACAGGTACAGGTACAGGCATAGGTACAGGTACAGGTACTACCCTAACCCCTAACCCTCACGATTATAAGAGGGGCCAGCATATGTGAGCTAAAAGAAAACTTATGTTAGCTATTTGTAAAAAGGATAGATCTGAAATTTAGCGAGAAGCACAATCGAAACACTTTATTCACGCAAAATTGTTAACACAAACAATACAAGCATAAAGGCACAAGAAGTCGCGTGCAATCGATCGAGTCAGTTAATTAAAATCGTCGCTTCTTGAACCCATACTGATTGCACACTCAAACACCTTCTTATTATTCTTTCACATCTTTCAATTATTTTCCAAGAAATAGAATATCGAACCCGTGAGAAACCTTGATTATAAAACGAGCAAGGAGACAACGAAGCGAGGTTACGCAAATATTTATTCACAATTTCACAAGCTTCTCGCAACAGCATATACTTGTGGACAATTTCGTAGGTGTATGGTTAAACATACATGGTTAGTAATTATGGAGTACGATTTACTCTTACCTTCAACAAACTGATGTAAATTCGTTTTAGAAAATACCTTTTTTCTATACCTTAAGGTCAGTCATTGATATGTGGTTATCCAAACGAAATTGGATCATATTTACCTCATTAATAGTCATGTTACGTCAGGGCCTACAAAAAATAACGGTATGGCGGAATGTACTTTCAGTTTCAATCTACTTCCACAGAAACCTAAAACGTACCCCATAAACCTCACAGACTGTCTCCTATAACCACGCTTTCGTTTGAGCATTCCGGTCGGGGTCGATATGTCCTTTTTAACATCTCAAATTGAAGATTTAAACTCCCGACGGATCTCAGCGCGGTCCATTGACACCATTTTGGATTAGTAACCCCTACTTACTTCGAATTTTAACCCTACATAGCTTCGAATTTGGTGGTGTTGGTGGGCGGGTGGTGTTGTACCGTTACTATCTCTGACATCGTAAACCTTACGTACAAAAAATAATAGTAAATAATAGCCACGAGAGGCAATTTAGGACCCAAGGTCAAGGCAGTATGTCCACTAAACTGCTCAGTCAATCAATGGCTTCAGCGTATAAGGCAGGACTTTACAAGGGGTCGTGCTAGTTGTATCCTCTGACACAATTTTTTTGTGATTTCCTGATTTTGGAATCAGTGACCTTGAACTTTGACTAGATTAAGAGAGAGAGATTTATCTGTGTTTCTTTAAATTAGGCTAGAGCCGAAAGAAATGTCAACTTGTCAGCGGTAGAAAATATTTACTTTCAATGGAAAAAAAATGTATACCATGTGAAATACATGCATTTGTTCTCTGCATAACACATATTAAGCAATAGTCCCTCTCGTGTTTTCTTACAAGACGTATCGACAAAAATTAACCGAATACTTGTAGTTTGGAAGTCACCTTAGTAATTTGTGACATATGCACACGAACAAATACCAATACTATATTTCCTCACCGGGATCGGGTGGGCAATAATTATGATGTGTTGAACCAGGAATCATGTATACCAGCTTTCAAGTCAATCGGTTCGGAGAATATTTTGTAGCAAACTAGGTCACATGGGGTTTCGACCAGTCGGCTTCATCAGGGTATATGCACTAGTTCCCATGTAGTCCAATCACTACGTGAGGTTTCGGATTCATTGATGTAGCGGTGTTGACTGCAAGAATGGTATTACCACCATCAATAACATGTCTGTGTATATCTATATAATATAGCCCAAAGTGTCAATTTCTCCCTGATTCAATATGTAACAGACTCACTGCCAACACACAACATATGGGCCACAAGTATTTACTTACCAACACTGGATGTACTATCATTTTAACAAGAAATATAACACACATTAATTTCAAGATCTAAAAATAATTAGCAAAATAGCCCCAAACAGTAAAGTAACCCTTAATCTCAACCCCTGTTGTAGCCTATAATATTGGACCGTCAGTCATAATTCAGCCGTCGTCCATTAAGGAATATCTGCGTTCATAATCAAAAGACCTATTCCATATCCATATAACAGTATTAGCATCAAATTCAAAAAGACAATCATAGTATAGATAAACATAGGCTAGTTTCCTGCAAGAGAGAAGCAGTCAACAGTTTTCAATGATGCCGACAAGACATCACGGTGTTCCAAAAATATAAAATCCGTATCGCTGATCAGTATTCTTAATCCATAATAATCGTTGCAAAGTCGTTATCTAGAGAATGATGTATCTCAGTCACGCTTTGATTGTGTCTGTTCATATGAGTACCATGAGGATCTTGAAGTGCATGGGTTCATACGGCCCCTAGCTCCGGATTAAGCGAAATTAGACACAAGTTACGAAACGTAACGCCATAGATCTTGGACGCTACGTTCGTATTTTGCTATCAGCATGCGATATGTATCGCCAAATTTGAGAAACTTTGAGTGGAGGCGCTTGGAGGAATAACCCTGTATTATAAGTTTCTGCAACAATGTTTTGTGACGTTGATTGAAATCGTCACATTTAACACAGGATCTAGCAAATGCTACTAGGCGAGATATGTACACGCCATATGCAGGTCCCACTTGAATGTTACTCTCCAGAAAGGGACAGTTTACGATGTCGAAATTTTAATCATCTCTTTTGCCATAAAGTCGACGAGAGATAATGCCCGCTTCATTTTTGTAGAGATATAGCTCTAAATATGATGTGCCTGTAGGGCTATCCGTAGTTTCCTTCAAATCCAGTGAAGGAGGATATATATCCTTCACTGCGTCATTTATATAGCGATTATCCACAGCGAGAAGATCGTCTATATAGCGTTTGGTGAATGAGAAGGAACGGCCTTTGAATGGATCGGTTTTTGAAAGCGCCTGCATATAGTCATATTCATAGGAGATTCATAAGGCCAATGATCGTCTGATAGAGCAACAACAACATTTTCCCAGTTAGACGCCAGATTTTCAAATCGAAAACGAGGCCGCGCTATGTCATCGGTCAACTGAGACAGTCACGTGGTTGTGTAAGAAGATTGGGGTGACTTCTATAAATAGTGATCCAATGAGAATGCTCGTCTTAGTTTAAAATGGCGGGGTCGAATGACCAATCACTGAAGGGGAGACAACTGGAACAGTACACTATCACTGTCTGTTAATATCTTGATTTAACAGAGAGTACTACAGTCTACTCCTGTTGATGAGAGCTGCTCTGGGGATAATCCACCATTTGAGTTATTGATAGAAAATGTTAACACAATATGCTTATTGCACGACTGGTCAACCGGTATTGCTGAAAACAGAGCGTTTCAGTCATAGCTACATCAAGTTATATTTTAAGATTTTAGCGAGTCCATAGTCAAGTCCGAGGTACATTCTGAACATGAACTCTGCCCTTTCAGATAACTAAATTCATGATACTGAATACCGGGAGGGAGCGTTCGAAAACATTGAATCCCCGAGTACACATGTACATATTGGGAAATATTGGGATTACAAATCTATTATTAAATACTTCATTTATTCGAAGTTTAATTTTGGTATGTGACACATTCTCTCCCTAATGTATGAACCGACACCAGAAACTGTAATTTTAACGATTTCTTGATTTTATGGTCAGAGTGACCTTGACCTTTGACGTTGACTTCAAGTTTGACATATAGTCTCCACCTTAATGTATATATCGACACAAAAAATATGCTCCTTATTTTGGGGTCACAGTGACCTTTGGTCATTCCAAGATGTCCGCCAAACCGATCGATCGATAGGCGAATTGAACTCTACACTTTATTTTACTCATCATGCGGTACCACTATACGAAATTCCGTTACATTTTGTAATTTCCGATTTTGGGACTTGTTCACTCTTCATCATGTTGTCGAATAACATACAGATAACCGTTTTCGCCAGCAAAATCCGTTACTTGAAAATCCTATGATATTGATTAGTCGATGGCGGCCATTTTATTTTTTGAATCAACGTTCTTATAAGTATCCTTTACAGGGCACGACCCATCGATCACGTGTACCAAGTTTCGAATACATCGGATTAGCTGTTCCAGAGAAGAAGATTGTTCAGGAAACTATGGCAATTCAAAATGGCCACTAAAACGTCCGGTCAACCAACGGTATTTTAGCCTTCCGGATACATTGCAGCAGCCGAGAAAGCTGTACCCCAGAGTTCAAAAGAACAGGCCCTTGCAAAATTTGTAAACTATTGCACAAAATTCAAGAGGGAAGCCAAATTATTTGACCTAGAAACTTGATATTTGCGTATTTTGGATCTAATAGATATATCTGATTACTTTCAATGTCTGACTTCAAACAATTACAACAACAACTATGGTCCCGGAGGCCATTTTGAATTGACAGGCGAAGTTGCCTTGAACATATTGCCGATGCGTTGGACCAAGGATCAGGTATACCAAGTTTCGAGTCGATCGGTCAAGTGGTTTCAAAGGAGAAGATTTTTTAGAAAACACAGGTGAATCCAATATAGCCGCCAGGTCTTTCGACCAATCAGCTTCATTAGGAGAGCTCGATACGAAAGACACAAAATCCGGCGGAAGACAGAAAAAAATACAAATAAAACCAAAACCAATAGGGACCATGTCTTAAGACTAGGCCCCTAAATATGTTCACAGTATAGCTTACAAAGCCTGCCAGAATATTTAAATTCTCCCGAAGAAATATTACACATTATGAAAGGGGTGAGTGAATAGGATTTAACGTCGTTTTCAACATTTTTTCAGTCATATCACGACGGTGCCTACATGAGTCAGAAGAGGAGAGTGTCCAGAGTTCCTATTATCCTGGACACTGATCAGCCTAGCCAGTACAGCACCCGGTCACCTATCCAAGTATTACGAAAGCACTCCGGGCGTGGTTAAATACAGAAACAACATAGCTTCACAGAACTGTAACTTTATTTTAAATTTCTTGATTTTCCTATCTTATCTCTGGTTCCTCTTGGCCGTATGAACATCGTTTCGCAACACAATATATCAGCAGCATATATGTATTCCAATGGGTACTAATTGTGCAACCCTGTTGGCTGACCTATATCTGTTCTCTTATGAATATGACTATATGCAGGCGCGTTCAAAAACTGATCCATTCAAAGTCCCTCCCTTTTCATTCACCAAACGCAATATAGACGATCTTCTCGCTGTATAAATGACGCAGTGAAGGATATATATCCATCTTCACTGGATTTGAAGGCAACTACAGATAGCCCTACAGGCACATCATATTTAGATCTATATCTCTATAAAAATGAAACGGGCATTCTCTCTCGTCGACTTTATGGCAAAGGAGATTAGTAAAATTTCGACATCGTAAACTATCCCTTTCTGGACAGTAATATTCCAGTGGAACCTGCATATGGCGTATAAATATCTCGCCTAGTAGCATTTGCTAGATCCTGTGTTAAATGTGACCATTTTAATCAACGTCACAAAATATTGTTGCAGAAACTTATAAAACGGGGCTACCACCAAGCGCCTCCACTCAAAGTTTCTCAAATTTGGCGATACATATCGCATGCTGACAACAAAATACGAGCGTAGCGTGCAAGATCTATGGCGTTACGTTTCGTAACTTGTGTATTATTCCGCTTAACCCGGGGTTAGGGGCCGTATAAATCCATGTACTTCAAGATCCTCATGGTGCTCATATGAACAGTCAAAACCAAAGCGTGACTGAGATACATCATTCTCTAGATGGCGACTTTACAACGATTAGTATGGATTAAGAATACTGACCAGCGATACGGATTTGATATTTTTGGAACATCATGATGTCTTGCCGGCATCAATGAAAACTGTTGACCGCTTCTCCCTTGCAGGAACCTAGCCTATGTTTATGTATACTATGATTGCCTTTTTGAATTTGGTGCTAATACTGTTATATGGAATATGGAATAGGTCTTTGGGTTATGGACGCGAATATTCTTTAATGGACGACGGCTGAATTATGAATGACGGACCAGACGCTTGTAATCCATGGTGTTCGTTTTCACAGGCCCACTCAAAACGTCACTGAGATGCATCCCATAAAACGTCCACGGAAATTCATTTGCTTTAAAGAAAACTGGTTGGTGGCACGGTTTGACGTTACGAACATGATTTGACGTTACGAACATGATGTCTTACCGGTATCATTGAAGACTGTGACCACAAGAAACTAACGGTTTGGGTTATGCCTGCTCGGATGTTAGATGTATGTGCTATTGTGTGATATGAACAACGTGTTTCGATAATGAACGCGCAAAGTATTAATAGACCAGAGCTGTCTGCTATGGTGTTCTATTTGTGCCAATTTGATCTCGCGCGTCGACTTGCAAAAGACGACGTCGCGTTTTGGAAGGGGACGTCGCCCTCTCCGTCGCGCGTCGCGCGTCGACTTTTACAATGTTAGGAGATATAGCAAAAGTCGACGTGGACTTTTGAAACACGACGTCGAGTTTTAGCCTATCCCTTTAACATTATAAAACCCGACGCACGATGCGCGACGGAGAGGGCGACGTCGCCTTTTAAAACTCGATGTCGACTTTTTCCGTCGCGCGTCGAGTTTTGATTCTTCAAAAAGGCGACGCACGACGCGCGACGCGAAAAGTCGACGTCGCGTTTTGAAAGGCGACGTCGCCCTCTCCGTCGCGCGTCGACTTTTGCAATGCTAAGAGATAGGCCAAAAGGCGACGTCGACTTTTGAAACACGACGTCGAGTTTTGGCTATCTCTTTAACATTGTAAAAGTCGACGCGCTATGCGCGACGGAAAGGGCGACGTCGCGTTTCAAAACACGACGTCGACTTTTCGCGTCGCGCGTCGTGCGTCGACTTTTGCAAGTCGACGCGCGAGATCAAATTGGCACAAATAGAACACCATAGCCTACTGCTTTGCGAATATGACGATTGCATTCACTCCGGAACATTTCAAATTCCCTTTCAATCCGTTCTCCACGTCACCGGAATTAACCCGGTGTTAACTGTTTATAGGTATCTCCGCCTGTCGCACACTTAACACTCTTTAGAAAATTCTAGAACAATTGGCAGAACATGTTATTCATACATAGCGTATAGATCGTCTTGACTGATAAAGGCCCACACACATGTTGCTTCTCCAATATTTCATTAAATGGAGTGAGTGACTTAATTTGCGTTAGGTAATGTGCCAGGGAATGCAATACGAATATCTTCAGATTTTTGCGATGACAGACTTCAAAGGCCGCGAGTGCTCATGAGGATTTTGCTTCCGCAAATCTTCTCGATCAATGTGTTGGTGGAAGGATTTCACTCGTGTGCGAGAGACGTGCAGAGCAATGTTCTGTGGTTGTCTCTCGATATGTTCATTTCACCATGATAGCACAGATGTTAAGGTGTTATGAGATTCCGACATAGTTCACAGCATCCTCCATATTGCAATAGTATGGTATGCAATGGCACACTAAACGTACATTGCCACGAATTGTCCTGGAGTGTTTCTTCAATTACTATCTAAGATAGATATGAAGTTGTCTCTATAGATTGCTACACAAACCTTCCAGCAATGTGGGACTCCAAAACAAGTGATTTTGATGTTTTTGTACTTGACAACTTTTGAGTATTTTAGGACAGCGGTCGTGATAGTTGGGTTAATCAGCATGATCAGTGACTAGCGGTTTTGATGTTTGTGCGTCGTGACTTCGAAGCTGCCTTGTCAAAAAGCTCCTGCAACTGCAGTTGTATTAGTATTATTATAGAACTACCGTGTTTTGCCTAAACTATTGATACTGTGTCGCATTTATATTCCCTTTCATGTGACATCAAAAAAATAAAATCATAAAATAATCATGTTCGTATTGCGCCGAATCGAATCAAAACTGACAAATCTCGGGAGTGGAGAAATAGACTCTCGGTAATGCGTTTAATGCATGTGTTAGGCTGCATATAGCTATAGCTGTAGTTTTAATCATGTTCAAGTTCATGTGTAGGAGAGGGTTAAATCCACATAAATCAATATGATAAGACTGTGGCATTTTATCTCTCTTTAACCGTGCCAGATTTGGAGAAATAAACGTCGGTGTACCCAAAAAATGTATCGATCCATAGTTAGCACTGATTGTATCGGTTTGGTAAATTGTCTTTCACAGCGGTTCTTATCGTATACAGCCGCTTATATTTTGAGCTAACCTAGCGCTGGTTTGCGTCT